>JAQQSO010007955.1:0-10287 GCA_028658305.1 Pachyuromys duprasi
AAAATGGTTTTCCAGCCCTTTACTCTGAGGTAGTGTTTATCTTTGTTGCATAGGTGTGTTTCTTGGATGCAGCAGAATGTAGGATCCTGTTTCTGCAGCCATTCTGTTAGCCTGTGTCTTTTTATTGGAGAGTTGAGTCCATTGATGTTGATAGATAATAGTGACCGATGACTGTTAGTTCCTTTTATTTTGGAGTTGGTGGTCTTACTGTGATTCATTGCTTTTTTGTTGTTGTTGTCATTGTCAAATTATCTGTATCCTATATTTTCTTTGGTGTAGTTGTTTCCACTGGACTGAAGTTTTCCTTCTAGTACCTTCTGTAGGGCTGGGTTGCCGTGTAGGTATTGCATGAATTTTGTTTTGTCATGGAAAATTTTGTTTTCTCTATCTATGTTGATTGAAAGCTCTGCTGGGTATAGTAGTCTCGGTTGGCATCAGTGTTCCCTTAACGTCTGCATGATTTCTGCCCAGGCTCTCTTGCTTTCATATTTTCTGATGAGAAGTCTGGCGTGAGTCTGATCGGTCTACCTTCATATGTTACTTGACCCTTTTCCCTTGCTGCATTTAATATTTTTTCTTTGTTTTGTAGGTTTAGTGTTTTGACTATGATGTGACGAGAGGTATTTCTTTTCTGGTCTAGTCTATTTGGTGTTCTGTAGGATTCTTGTATGTTGATGGACAAATATTTTTTTTAAGTTGGGAAAATTTTCTTCTATGATTTTCTTAAAAATATTTTCCGGTCCTTGGAGCCTGGAGTCTCATTTTTCATCTATTTCAATTATTTTTAGGTTTCGTCTTTTGATGGCATCCTTAATTTCTTGGATGTTTTGTGCTTGGGACTTTGCCGATTTTCTTTTTTCCTTGAGTGAGGAATCCATTTCAGCTAGCGTATCCTCAGCTCCAGAGATTCTCTCTTCCATCTCTTGTATTCTATTGGTGATGCTTACCTTTGTGGTAAGCATCCTGATCTTTTCTCTAAGTTCTCCAGTTCCGGGTTCTTCTCCCTTTGTGTCTTCTTTATAGTTTCTAATTCCATTTTCATGCTTTGTACTGTTTCCTTCAACTGATTGACTGTATCTCCTATATTGGTTGTTTCCTCTCTGCTTATCTTTAATTTTTCCTCTATGTGGGCAGTTAAATTCTTCTCCATTTCTTTGTGGGCCTTGTTCATTTCCTCTTTTTGTCTCTTTTTTGTTCCTCCAATATCTGCATAATCATAGCTTTAACATAATTTTCCTGTGTCTTCGCTGAATTAAAATCTCCATTGCTTTTGGATGTTTCTGGTGGGGCCATGGTGTCCTGATTTTTGTTGGGTGAGTTTTTTCACCGATTTCTGGGCATTTGTTTATATATAATCAAGGAGCTGTTTGTACTTCAAGGCTGAACTTCAGACTGGAACTGTCAATCTCTTGTGTCAGGAGTTTTCTTCAAGAAGATCAGGGATTTCCAGTGGTTTGTTAGTGTGTGTTGTTGTCTCTGTTGAACTCTGTTGTAGGCTTTGTGTGCCTGGCTTCGTGCTCTGTGCTAGAAGCTGTGTGCACCACAGGCTGGTCACCCTTCTGGTCTGAAAGCTTTGCTCCTCACTTTGTGCTAGATGCTGAGTGTCCTGTTTGAGATGTAAGCTGGGGGCTCTGTGCTCTGCTCTGGGCTTGCTGCTAAGGGCTCTCCCCTGGAGTGGAGGCTTAGTGCCCCCTTCTGGGCCAGTGGCTGTGCACCACGGTCTGAGATGATATTTGGGGCACACACACAGTGGGTCTGGATTGGTTGCAGGTGTTGCCAAGCAGTGTGTATCTGTTGCATGCAGGCCTGTCTGAAATGGTGCCCAAGGCCTTCTCAGTCTGGCCCGTGGACACACACACAGACTGGCGGACCCGAGCAGTGTGCACCTGCAATGTGCAGGCCGGTCAAGATGGTCTCCTATGCCCTCCCAGTCTGGTTCGTGTACATGCACACATACACACATTGTCTGAGGTGGTTTCCGGTGGGGGCTGTCGGTATGCACCTGCCGTATGCCTGCCAGTTGAAACGGAACCCGGGTCCTTCTCAGACTGTCCCGTGGACTCACACATGGACTGAGGTGGTTACTGGTGGACCTGAGCAGTGTGTGCCTGCAGTGTGCAGGTCAGTCAAAACGGTACCTGGGTCCTTCTCTGTCTGGCCTGGGGACTGTGAGACCCGGTTTGGTATGGCGGCTGAGGGCGCCCAGCGTGGCTGTGGTCGCCCAGCGCAGCTGCCCGTTCAGATCAGAACTGTGCACCGCTGGTCACCCAGAGATTTTTCCGGGGAATAACTGGGTGTCCCTAGGATTTTCCCACTTGATTTCCTCGCTTTAGCAATTCCGCTCACCTGGCAATCACAAATGCTGGTGTTTTAGGTCCCAGAGTTCAGTCTCCTGGTCACTGCATTGTTTCTGCTGTCCTACTCCTCAGACAAGGCGTCCTCTCCTGGCAGCCATCTTGGATCCCTCTTCATTATTAAATTTCTAATCTGCAGTGGTATTACTGCATCATATGATTTGGGCCATATTCAAAATAGTCTGTGCTTTCTTTGGTCAAGGGAAATCCACTCAGCATGTATTTGCATATAACAGCAAAGTTAAACTTTTCCGTTTTCAAATACTTACCCCCAATGCCTGTGCTCACATCATGGCAGTCCATTAGCCAGTGCCCTCTGGATTGGCACTGATTCATGGACCATGCTGACCTAAGATGAATGTTGAAACTGCACTGATCTAGAGAAATTGGGTGTTACAGTGGAGGGCACATGGGTACCTGACCCACCACGTAGAGTGGATCTGTACATGAAAACCGCACATTCAGGGGCATCTGTGGTGTCACTTTCACAAGGCAACAAAGAATCTTTGTTTTTCTTAGCCTCTGACATATTGGAGTCAGTTGGCAGATCCTAACTCATACAGCATATGCTGGTCAAGCAGTGCTAATCGCCTTTCAGCGTGGGCTTTACATGTCAGGAGGTTGGACACACTCAGGATGATGGTGATGCCTGCTTGTTTTCTAGCAAGAGACAGGAAGGATGTGGATTCCGATGGGTGTGAGGTGGGGAGGATGTTGGAGGAGTTGGGGAAAGGGAAACTATAACTAGGATATATTATATAAAAATATATTTTCAATAAAAGAAAAGAGAATAGCAAAACAAAACAAAAAATGGAAAAAAATGAAATACAATTTTTCATACTATGTTTTTCTCTTTACTCTTAAGATAACCTTCATCCTACAGTGCATTATTAAAGATAAAAAGAGAGGGGGGAGCTTTCTGTGATGGCTCTGTTCTCTTACGTATACTTTTACGTATCTTCCTGCTGCACATAGATTCTGGGTGAGAGGCTTCTTGTAACTGTCGTGACTTGTTACTCATTGGAACCGGCTGACAAGTGGCAGAAAAAAAATGAACCCATGTTCAGTGGGTGTGGTTTACATAATTCTCTTGAAGAGTAATGTGTACATCCTGTCTGCAGTACTGAGAGATGACTGATAGGACCAGAGCAGCAGGAAGGACAGACAACCCCCTGTATCAAGGTATCCTAAAGTCACACATTCAAACAACTTTGAAGATAACATTTTAGAAAAAAATTACACCTGTACTGAACACTGCAGTCATTCCATTGTTATGATACCTTAAGCAATACAGTATAGCAGCTATTGCAAAACAATTACAACATGTTAGGCATTATAAGTAATCCACAGATGATTACAAGTTTATGGGGGAGGTGTAAGTTATGTGTAATACTCTATCATTCTGTATAGGGAACTTGAGCATCTAAATATTTTTAGTGTCATGGGCATTTGGTACTCTTATAAATGCCAAGATATGAGTGAGTTCTATGATCTTACCATTCCTATTTAGAAAAAAATAGAATTATACTATTTTTAAAGCACAGAAAGATGTAAATAAACTTTGTAATACAGTTTTACTAAATCTTTCACAGATTGTTTTATGTCTGTCTGTCTCTTTATCTATTTATCTATCCTCATCTATCTATTATCTATCATGTGTCTCTCTTTCTATCCATCCTTTATCTACCTTGATATCATTTTTCTGTTTATGTGTCTGCCATTTCCCTATCTACTATCCGTCAATATTTCTGTCTATCCACCCATCAGTCAATCATCTATTATACATCTCTATCTACCCACCAAGGGGAAACTACTGGGATTAGAAGGAAAGAACGAAAAGTCTTCTTAGTTCCTTTCTTTAGCACAAGAAATACAAACATACAGTTAAAGCTCCGTGTAGTTTTACTGGATATAGGACAGATATACCATGAACTTCTATATCTCTCTCAGAATCTGTGTTGCTACATGATCTTCATTTCATCAGCATTGCACGTGTGTAGCTAACATACCATTTCATCTGTTTTCCTTATACAACTCCACAACCCCCCCCCCCCACAATACCCCTGATCAATTGTGAAAGTTCCAGGAGATCTTCACAGGACTGTTGTTGAGGAAGATTTGAGCCAATCCATATTCCTGCTTTACTTGGTATTGTTCTCAAGGGCAAGTGCAGAACACACTAAGGGAGGGCTGGCTGGGATGGCCCGAACTCTGTTCTAATCTTTGAATTTTGATGTTCTTTTACCCATGTGTGTAAACCCAAAGTGGGTTACTTCTTTAAGTCTCTTAGCTGTAATGAAAGTGAGATACATACAGAAAAAATGATTTGCTCTAGATTCTTTTCTGACTCATGGGTACCAGCTTATAATGAAGCCTGGCTTATGTCTTCCCTTGCAGCCTATATGTAGGTAATCAATTCACTTCTTGTGACCTGCTGTGTGTGAGACCTCTTCTGTGTTCCTGGACTCAAAATAGTTTGGTTACATTGTGTAGTGAGCCTGATTGACACTTATAATCTACACCCATATTTACATTCCCTGCAGCTCTGATCTGCTTTGGAGATCACAGGCCACAACCATGTGAGACAAACATGCTTTTCATATACCAGCACCCTGGAGCCCCAGCACATACATGCAGTAGGCATGTGCTCATGTCTGCTGATCTGTGTGACCCTGGACTCTGTCTCCTCTTTTGGTTGTCTGTTTCCTACTATGAAAGAATTGCCTCCTGCCTACCAGTCCACAAAAATGGCCTGGCATTAACAGCTGACAAAATTTGGTCTCCAAATTCAAATCTGACACTTGTTATTTATGGCAAGTAACCATATTATCTTATTTATTTATTCACGTTATATCTCTATCACAACCCCCCTCCTCCCAGTCTCTCCCTCACACTCTCCCTATTCCCTCCATCCCTTCTCCTCAGAGAAATGAAGACTTCGTATGGGTACCAACCCACCCTGACACATCGAGTCACAGCCTCTCCCACTGAGGCCAGATAATTCAGCTCAGCTGAGAAATGACACAAAAGCAGACATCAGAGTCAGAGAGGGCCCTCACTGTAGTTGTTAGGGGTCCCACATGAAAACCAAGCTGAACACTCTTTACATATGTTCAGGGAGCCTGGATCCAGCCCATACATGCTCTTTAGTTGGTGGTTCAGTCTCTGGGGGCCGCAGGATTTGTTGACTGTAGGTCTTCTTGTGGTGTCCTTGACCCCTCTGGCTCCCTCAATCCTTCCTTCCACTCTTTCACCAGACTCCCTGAGTTCCATCTTATGTTTGGCTGTGCATCTCTGCATCTGTTCCCATCAACTGTTATGTGGAGTCTCTCAGAGGATAGTTTTGCTAGACTACAATCTGCAAGCAGTATCATTAATAGTGTCAGAGTTTGGCTCTGTCGCATGGGATTAGTCTTGACTTGGGCCAGACATTGGTCAGCCCTTTCCTCAATCTCTTTTCCATCTTTATCCCTGTATATCTTGTAGGTAGGACAAATTTTGGGTCAAAGATTTTTGTGGGTGGGTTGGTGTCCCCGTTCTTCCACTGGAAATCCCTGCTGGCTATAGGAGGTGGTCACTTCAGGCTCTATATTCTCTTCTGTGGGAGTCTATGGGGGCAATTATATATCTTTAAGCTTCAGTCGACCCAGCAGCCAAACTTTAGCTCCATAGTAGCTTAGAAGGCAGAATATGTTTGTGGGAATTAAATGACAAGAACATGTAAAATACTGAGCAGATTGGACAGATCAATGAAGAAATATTAGTCATTAGATATGTTATTAGTACACCACCAGTGCCACCAGAGTTACTGGAATTATTCACCCATCAAAATGACTGTTCCCTTTCTCCCTTATACCGTTGATTCCCAGCCCCAGACCTAGGTTTCCTCTTGGTCCTGTTGTGGTCAGTGTTTTTCTAAAGACTTCAGTCTTGTTCTATAAGCAGTTACTGAGTCTTTAAGATAATATTTACCCTACTAGCAGAGGAGATTTGCATTTACTAGAGTGAATATTCGTAAAGGAATGGAAGTTTACAGCCTGCTACCTGTATGTATGGTATATCCAAAACACTGGTATTTATTGTGTTTTATTTTGTAGTGTGAAGGCACAATGTATACTTCTGCTGCTGCTAAGGGCATGCACAAGAATATTTTTCCTAACTAACCCAGGCAAACATACTTCTTGGTGATAAATTGTGCAATTTTTGATTTTTGAAAAGTCCTATGGGTTGTTGTAAAAGGCTGTGGTTTCCCATATTGCAGTTATGAGCACATAAATGTTCATCTCTGCTGTAGGTGTGCATAATCATGAAATATATCACCATCCAAGGAAGCCTGTACAAACAGGCCACACTGCAGAACACCACAACATCTTGGAGTAACACGGTTTGTATGGCTGAATGATCTTTTTTAGTATAAGCAGGTATAAAAAATTTTTCTTCAAAATACTGTCAGGACAAATGTGCTGGCTACTTTTATGTCAGTTTGACACGAGGTATAGTCATATGTGAGGTGAGAGCCTCAGGTGAGAAAGCGCCTCAGTGAAATGGGACTATATGCAATCCTGTAGGGAATTTTCTTAATTAGTGGTTGATGGAGGCGGGACCCCGCCGATCATGTTTTGTTCATCCTTGGGCTGGTGGTCCCGGGTTTTATAAGGAAGTATGGTGAGCAAGCTATAGGTACTAAACCAATAAGTAGCACCCCTCCCTGGCATCTGCAACAGCTTCTACCACCAGGTTTTTTTCCCTGTTTGAGTTTCTGTTCTGACTTCCTTCAGTGACGAATAGTTTTGCAAGCATAAGGTGGATGAACCACTTCCTCCCAATTTGCTTTGGTCATAGTGTTTCATCATATCAGTAATAACTACCTAATGAGGACAATTTTTTTTTTTCTTAGATTAAACCAAATGCCACAAAACTTTACTGGAAAGTTTGGGGAGCTATACCATAGCAGTTCCCTCACTGTTGTTTATGTATTGTAGATACTTGTGCTTTAGAAATTCTAACTATTCAGATGTATAAGCGAGACTAGCTATTGGTGAGTAATTGAAATAATTTGTCAATCGACAATTAGAGGGCTTTTCTTTCAATCCTAAAGATTCACCCACTTGCATTCTGATATTAAGTATGATAAAGTGCATTAACCTTGCTATTTCAGGTGATGATTCATCTCTGATGATGTTGACCAGGAGGGTGAGGTTCATCATTGATCTTCAGTTCCAGAAACTCCCCAGTTGACCCCAGCTGGTAGGGTTCAGGGGTTGATGAACATTGTGAAATAGGCATCATTACTATTCCTTAGAGACCATTTATTTTTCATTTGTCCACACCACCATGAGCCTTTGAACTTGAACATTCTTGACAAGTACCCTGTCTCTCGCTAGGCTACCTGCATTTTCCTATAGAATGCATACCTGGAGAAGAACTTGATCTGTGGATATTTGTAATGCTGAAATGATAGGATAGAAGTCCAACTGGCGCTCTTTTTGGTACCAAGAACTCTAATACATGGGTACAGTATAGAGTCCCATGGGAGGGACAATGCTACAAGAGTCAGGAGCTCTTTTGGACCTGAGTTCCAGTAGGTAGCACTAGTTGTCGGTCTATCCATTGTCCCTTGGCTTGAAGCTGTAAGTTTTGCAACTATCCTCAGGTGATAGGGGTCTGTTCCTAACCACTGAGGGCATGGCTTCAGAACACCATGCCATTCCCATTCTGCCTTTCCAGTCATGGTCACTACGCCTACTGGCCTCATCTAGCCCTCCTCTGCTCCATAATTGCCTTACCTTCTGTCTCCTACACAGTTGCTGTAGCAGGTTGTCTTCTTGATCCTTGCCTTGTTATTGTTCCTCATTTTCAGGTTTCCATATTAAATCAGTTTTCATCTATAGGTTTTTTCCCCAAGATGGCGCCCGGCTACAACCCTCTGAAACACAGTAAGTGACAACATGGTCCTCTTTTTAAATACTGACCCATCATGTGACTGTGATCACTGTCTCATCAAATTCTCTGTCTGGTCCCAGGCTTGTAAGAAATAGGGTTTTGTCCTGTGGGTGGGACTGCTGGTCTCTTTGCACCACTGTTTGACTAACCTTTTGGATGAGGTTTGTTTTCTCTAACCCTGGCCAGAGAGCCATGGCTGGACCTACTTGCTGTCCACTCTCCACTCCTCTTCTCCACATCACTCTTCTGTTGCCCGTGCTTTCCTGATGTTCTGTCACTTTCTTCATAACTTTGGATACTCTTCCAAGCTTTTGCTTTTTGTGAGAGAGTCTGTTATTCTTTATCATCACAATCCATCCATTCACTGCAGAGGCAGCTGCTAATTGGGAATTTTACCCCAGAACAATTACATCCCATTTGAAAAGTTCCCAAATATAAACATTTAAATTTATTTATTTATTTTCTCATTAGATTATAACAAACCAAGGAGCCTAAAATGAACAGCAGAGAAGCCAAACACTGCCAATCGTAATTGATATTTTTTGTATCACCTATAAAGTGCTTTTACCTATAAATATCATCATGATTATCGTTCACCATAGTCCATTTTAATCTGGGGTAATGGAACACTCTAAAATTGTAATTTGTAAAGAACAGAAATTTATCTCTGATAGTTCAGGAGGCTGGGAAGTCCAACATGAAGGCATTACTATCTGGTCTTTGGTAGCATCTTCCTGCTGTTCTCTTATAATGGTAGAATACTGAAGGGCATAATGGTAGAGATACCTGTAATAACATAACAAGGGAACAGAAGAGAGATGATCCCTTCTCATAAACTCTTTTAGTGATGATATCCTTTTCTGTTCATGAAGGCAGAACATGTGTGTCATACACACATCCTAAAAGGCTCTACATTTCTGGACATGCTGTTTCTAACACATGGATTTAGGGGCTTGTACAGAGTGCAGCAACTTTATTTCATGAATCACCTTAGCTTTGATAGTCTTCTGTGTTACCTTCATCTGTCCTGTATCAACATACCCTTAGTCCAGTTCTACCACGAAGAAGTAGTGCCCTGCTGGATGATCATGCTAATTTTTATATTTCAGTCTTACGCAAAAACATGGTGGAGGTTCTTCACAAAAGCCAAAATAAAACCATTAGAAATCCAGCTGTCCTATTTCTGGATATGTTCAAAAAGTGATACAATAAAGAGATACCATCTTTTTTGTTTTTTTTTGCATTACATGTATATACTGAATCATAATAATTTATTTACTCATTGACTACATGAAAGTTTTTATTTGTCAAGTAAATATTTTTTTGTAGAGAAAAATTTTTTAATTTTAACATTTTTATTTTATATTAATCACAGGTTATGTACTTTGTATCCCAGCTGTAGCCCCCTCCTGTATTCCCTCCTTATTCCCCTCTTTTCTTCCTCATCTCCTCCCTGCCCCTTTCCAAGTCCACTGATAGGGGAGGACCTCCTCCACTTCCATCTAACTCTAGCTTATCAGGTCTCTTCAGGAAAGGCTGCAATGTCCTTTTCTGTGGCCTAGCAAGGCTGCTCCTCCCTCAGGGGGCAGGGGGGTCGAAGAGCCAGCCATTGAGTTCATGTCCAAAATAGTCCCTGTTCCCCTTGCTAGTGTACCCACTTGGATATTGAGCTACCATTTGCTACATTCAAGCAGAGGTTGTAGGTTATAACCATACATGGTCCTTGGTTGGAGAAACAGTCTCATAAAAGACCCCTGTGCCCTGATATATTTGTTCCCTGCGGAGCTCCTGTCCTCTCCATGTCATACTAACTCCCTTTTCTTTCCTATGATTCCCTGCACTCTGCCAAAGGGTTGGTTATGTTTCTTAATATTTGCTTTGATACCCTGCTAGGTAGAGTCTTTCCAAGGTCCTCTGTGGTAGGCTCTTGTCCTGCTACTTGTTTTCTCCTATATCAAATGTCCATCCCATTTGACTTTCTAAGTGAGAA
>JAQQSO010007956.1:0-10286 GCA_028658305.1 Pachyuromys duprasi
CTCCGCTGAATTAAAATCTCCACTGCTTATGGGTGTTTCTGGTGGGGCCATGGTGTCCTGATTTTTGTTGGGTGAGTTCTTTCTCCGATTTTTGGGCATTTGTTTATATATAATCAAGGAGCTGTTTGTGCTTTAAGGCTGAACTTCAGACTGGAACTGTCAATCTCTTGTGTCAGGAGTATTCTTCAAGAAGATCAGGGAGTTCCGGTGGTTTGTTAGTGTGTGTGTTGTTGTCTCAGCTGAACTCTGTTGTGGGCTCTGTGTGCCTGGCTTCGTGCTCTGTGCTAGAAGCTGTGAGCACTGCAGGCTGGTCACCCTTCTGGTCTGGTGACTTTGCTCCTCACTCTGTGCTAGATGCTGAGTATCCCGGTTTCAGATGTCAGCTGGGGACTCTGCGCTCTGCCCTGGGCTTGCTGCTAAGGGCTCTCCCCTGGACTGGAGACTTGGCGCCCCCTTCTGGGCCAGGGGCTGTGCCCCATGGTCTGATATGATATTTGGGGCACACACAGTGGGTCTGGATTGGTTGCAGGCGTTGCCAAGCACTGTGCATCCGCTGTATGTAGGCCTGTCTGAAGTGGTGCCCAAGGCCTTCTCAGACCGGCCCATGGACACACACACACACACACACACACACACACATGGACTAAGGTGGTTGCTGGAGGACCCACGCATGCAGGCCGGTTAAAACTGTCTCCTAGGCCCTCTCAGTCTGAGGTGTTTCAGGCGGATGTGATTGGTGTGCACCTGCTGAATGCCTGCCAGTTGAAGCAGAACCCAGGTCCTTCCCAGACTGCCCTGTGGACACACACACACACATACACACACACACACACACACACACACACACACATACACACAGACTGAGGTGGTCGCAGGCAGGCCTGAGCAGTGTGCGCCCCACAGTGTGCAGGCCAGTCAAAATGGTCTCCTAGGCCCTCTCAATCTGCTTCCTGTACCCACACACACAGACACAGGGACTGAGGTGGTTTCAGGCGGACGGGATTGGTGTGTGCCTGCTGTGTGCGCCTGCTGTATGCCTGCCGGGTCTTTCTCTGACTGGTCCGTGGACTCACACACAGACTGAGGTGGTTATTGGCGGACCCGCAGTGTGCAGGTCAGTCAAAGCGGTATCCGGTTCCTCCCCCGTCCGGCCCAGAGGCTGTGAGACCCAGTCTGGTATTGTGTCTGCAGGCGCCCAGCGCGGCTGCTTGTTCAGATCAGAGCTGTGCACCGCCGGTCACCCGGAGTTTTTTACAGGGAATAACTGGGTGTCCCTAGGATTTTCCCACTTGATTTCCTCACCGTAGGAGTTCCACTCACTTGGCAATCACAAATGCTGGTGTTTTAGGTCCCAAAGTTTAGTCTTCTGGTCGCTGTGTTGTTTCTGCTGTCCTACTCCTCAGACAAGGTGTCCTCTCCTGGCAGCCATCTTGGATCGACCCCCAGAGACTATTTCTGACATGAACTCAATGGCTGGCTCTTTGCCCCACACCCCCAGAGGGAGGAGCAGCCTTGCTAGGCCACAGAAGAGGACATTGCAGCCAGTCCTGAAGAGACCTGATAAGCTAGGGTCAGATGGAAGGGGAAGAGGTCCTCCCCTATCAGTGGACTTATAAAGGGGCAGGGAGGAGATAAGGGAGTGATGGGGGGGATTGGGAGGGAATGTGGGAGGGGGCTATGGGTGGGATACAGAGTACATAACCTGTGGTTAATATAAAAATAAAAATAAAACAAAACAAAACACAAATGTGATAATGCTTCAGGTGTTCATCCGTTGTTTCTGAGTTCTAGAATGCAGTGTTCAAATAACATACTTTATGAATTACTTACAAAGAATCTGTTTTTAAAAAGTGGTTAATTAAAATAAAATAAAAATAATAAACTTTGCTCTGAAAAAAAAAACTGGAAATCTAGGCTGTGTTTGCATAGAAGCTAAATAATGGAAGTCTTGTTTTCTGAGTTGTTTTGAACAGTGAAGCCTGAAGGCTAAAGAATGACTTAAAACTGTTTCTTATACTGAACAAAGCCAATTGCTGTTTCAAAAGACTCAAGAAAGTGCTATGGATGTTTGTTATAATAGTAGGGGGAAAATAGAATAAAAGAATGCATTTTTCCTGAACTTACAGCTCTGAAACAGTTGTGATCCACAGGGAAAGCCCAGTGTTTTAAGTCCTGTTTTAAACTGGAGAAGAAAAGCAAAACATGCTATTTCATGGCTCTTGTGCGCCAATGAGAAAATCCAAGGAAAAGTGATTTATCAGGCACTCTAGATACAAAGGCAAGGGCATGTTCCCTGTGAAGAGGAAGGGGGAAAGAAAGTGCAGCCAAGAAAATATGGAGCTAATTCTACTCCTCAAATGGTGCTGTAGCATCCCAAGATATGTCGGATTATTTACCTTAACAATTTAACTACTTAGCAACCAGCAATTGTAATAACATCCATTTCCAAACAACAGTACCCTGAAATCCATTTTAATTTTCCAGATGACAAAATATGACCTGTGACATGCTTCCTAATTTTTATTCCCAGGTTTCACATCTAATTGCTGGTGTGACAAAGTGAGTGGAAGGTAAAGCCTCCCATTTTGTAAGATATAAGTTTATAACTAATTTTTATTAATCTCCTTTGTGAACACCTCAAGTGTAAACATTGTTTGTTACAGGAGAAAGATTTTGAGAGGGTATTTTTTCATTTGGTTGGTTGTTTTTGGTTTTGTTTGTTTGTTTCAGTCGGCTTCATGGAAGAAGTTTAGCACAGCCCAAACTACATATTTCTATAGTGTCACAACACAGCAAAGCTCCTGGAGGCAGTTAAACATTTTTAAAGGTCAGTGGCATAAACAAAGAGAAAAAGATTCCTAGATTGCCTCCTCTTATTCCTTGTAGCCAGAAAGGGATCCGCAGCCTTTGCTCCTTATGTTTCCTCCACATAGGAGACTGGAGATTTACATTCTAGTGAAGTTGCACTAAGAACTTATTGCTTACAGTTATAGGACAGAGCTGAAACTAATGTATCATTATAAATCCAGAGGAATTATGAGATAAATCACAGCCTGTTAATTTCACTGAGGTGCTGACCCCACCTCTTTTGGTCTCAGGAAATTTAACAACCATCAAGCTGATTTCACATGCTTCTCTCTTTTACCTCTCCTGCCATGTAGAAACTGAATCCAGGATACAACTTATCCTTCTCTACAAGGAACCAATGTGCAAAAAACAGGTCTTAAGTGAGTACACAGAAAAAAGCCAATATAGTACACTTAGCAGATGCTCAGCAGTGCTACTTTCATTGACTCTAATTACAATTGTTATTATGCTATTGCCAATCTTGATGATGAAAATTATTTAAAATGTTTTATAAAAATCAATATGATGATAAGTATTCCCTAGGGACAAAGTTTATGAATTAGTGAGATCTGTGTCTATGATGTGTGAATATAAACATGTTTGTAACACATAACTATCACTATACAGACAGCATGCGGACAAAAGTGGAAAACAACATAAAATCCATTATACTGGCACAAAAAAATATAGGTTTGGGAAAGGATATGATCTGGGTAGACTTTATCAGCGTTACATATGCTCTGGCAGTATTAGATCTATAGAAAAAGTACATATTCTCCATTTTTTCTTATACATTGAATATATGTATAATATTAAGGGGTGAATTTTGGTTTTGCCATGCACAGGCATCTCAAACCTAAGGAATCTTAGAGTCCTTATGATAAACACCCATGTGGGAAACTCAGTACATTAAAGGGAAAGAGAAAGAGAGAGAGAGAGAGAGAGAGAGAGAGAGAGAGAGTTATTACGTATGCCAGAAGGGTAAGAGTGGCACTCAGAAGCATTAGAACCTGATTCCAGCTATTCTTGCAGGGCATCAAAATCAGCTAATGGTTCAGATTACAAAGGCCTACAGAGCAGGAGGAATAGACACATGTGTTGCTTCTACAAATGCTACCAGATAGTTTTGTCACAACAGTCCAGGAATCAGTGGCTCCACAAAGAAACATGCACACAGAATAACCATATGTTTTTACAGATGTAGAAACTTGAGATCTTTAGATTCATCATCAGAACTGACCAAGAGTTCTTCCTGAAGTCTTCATAAAAAGCAATCAGTAAGCTTGGCAACAGTGACACACGCTTTTAATCCCAGCACTTGGGAGGCAGAGGCAGGCAGATCTCTGAGCTCGAGGCCATCCTGGTTCACAGAGCAAATTCCAGGATGGCCGGAACTACACAGAAAAACCCTGTCTTGAAAACAAACAAACAAATAAAAATCACTAATGGAGACTTTTAAATTTAGCATCACACCTATGAGTATTTGTCATTAATACATGCATGTTAAATTTTCATTTTACAGCTTTGGTCTTAAGATTGAAATTTAGGACAAAATAATTAAAAATTAATTTAAAATAAAATTTCAAATTTTAAGATATGAAAGTGATAGCAATGTAAAGTTTTATGCATATTTAGGGACCTCTAGATATGGCTATTTTTAGAGGCAAATATGTATGGCTTGATAGTCACGGATTCACCTCACCATTCATTAATTTCATCAGTTATTTTAGAACTTACTATGAACAGGTTTTGCTATTCTAATGAATAAGAGCAAATTGCCTACATTCATGTAATTTAATTTTATTTGAGGTGAGGACAAATTAAAAATAAATATTCTATCCTTTACCATCTGATCAAGCTAAAGCCTGACTGATACATATTTAACATCACAGTTTAAATTTTTATAATTGGTTACTCTTTTCTAGTGAGGTGTACCTAGTCTCTGCAAATACCTCATTATACAAAAGTGAATAAGATACTGCAGATGATCAGCCCTAAAGGGAACATATATCCCTCACCTGGCCTTCTAGGTCCAGGGATCACTGGGAGCAGAATGAATGTAAAAGCTGGAGGTGATTAGTGACTACAGGGAAGCACTGAATTCCTCTCACAGAAAGGGGCTACAAATATAAACTCATTTAAGTTGTGACAACATGCAAAACATTTGCACAAATCCAGCCAGACAAAACTCTAGCACAGAAAGGTAGTTAGGCACAAAACACGACCCAGTCCTTGGAGACATTGGCAATTGTTAGCTGCAGACAGAATGAGCTACAGTAATCTCTAAGAGTGTAGCCCAAATAAGCTGACCACTTTCTGGTGAAAGAGCACACATCCAAGAAAATTTGAGCAGCACACATTGGTCTTGGAGGGTCTCAAAGGGGTACAAAGTTGTGTGGTTAAGAAAGGGAGGGGTATTGAGAAGAACTAAGGGAGGAGAGTTTGATATGATCCAAACGCATTGTAAGAAACTTTCAAATCACTGCTATGAGTTTCATTGTTTTGTTTTTCGTGATTGATCACTAGTAAGCCTTATTTGTTCCAGAGATACTGGGGTGGTTCAACCTATATAAAACAAAAAATGGATTATGTTATATTCTATTATTCACGCAGTGCTTTTGTTGGAAAACTCTACAAATTCCAGGTGATATAAACCTTACATGATTCTACATGACAGTGATGGCAATCTATGATTCTGCACCCCATCAGCATGGACTAAAGGATCAAAGTATATGAAAACCAGACACACTAAATAGGTTAGAAGAAAAAGTGGGGAAGAGCCTAGAACTCATTGGCACAGGAAACAACTTCCTGAACAGAACACCCACAGCACAGGCTCTAAGAGCAACAATCAATAAATGGGACCTCATGAAATTGAAAAGCTTCTGTAAAGCAAAGGACACTGTCATCAGAACAGAACGACAGCCTACAGATTGGGAAAGGATCCACCAACCATATATCTGACAGAGGGCTAATATCTAGACTACATAAAGAACTCAAGAAGTTAAAAAACAACAAATCAAGTAATCTAATTAAAAAATGGGGAACAGAGCTAAAAAGAGAATTCTCTGTAGAGGAATATCGAATGGCAGAGAAACACTTAAAGAAATGTTCAATGTCCTTAGCTACAGCTGGGATACAAAATGAAAAAACTGTATCAATATAAAAAATAACATTTAAAAACATGTGAAAAGACATCACGTATGTTTTAGTTTAACTGATTCTACAAATTTTTGAATCTTTAGATGTTACCTTTAAAGTGACTTCACAATTCTTGGGATTTTTTTTAATTTGTTCATCTAATTTTGTATGTATTTGGCATCCAAACACAATCACAACGTTGCCCACTTGTGAATCTAAAAGTGCCTCTATATTTGTTGGTCTGTGTGTCACCAATGAAAGATTTATATCGTAATAAATGGATGGATGTTTAAATATGGAAACATCAAATTATTTTTATTAGAAATATTTGAGCACTGTTAGAGAACACATGCTTATGTTATATATAAGAAAAATGTGATTTTGCTGCCAAAATAATCAGAAATTAAATTGATACGAGAGTTTAAAAGAAGGGATGAAATTAAATCACCAGCCTTCAAAAAGACTCTTGTACTGAAAAGCAAAACAAGAGAAACTGGAGGATAAATTGAAGAACATTCCAATTTCAGACACAAGAAAAGGAAGCATCTCAGAGCTCTGTTCTGAACTTTACAGCGCAGTCCTTCATCTGCTCTTTATAGTGCTCGTCAAATCTTTCCCTCAGTGCTGCTGAGAAGTGGTTCTTCCAGTCTCCTATGATTCCTGTAATTTAACAGATGAAAACAAAAGTGTCAACTTATTGAGAGGCAATCATGAGGTTTTTTTTATGAATCTTGTATCTATTTCATCGATACTGTGAAAATTTCTCCTAATATTTAATTTTCCCAATAAAATATTTAAGTATCAATTATTTGATTTTACAAAGATGAATTTGTCTTGAAAAAAATTTCTACTTGACTCATCCTTTCTTTCCTATACCATGTCCAATGAGCTTTCTCCTTTGATTTTCTTTCATATATCAGGCCTTCTACGATGAGATCCATGGTGCAAAGATGACCAAATTATTGGATATCATCTTTGTGCTGATAAATCGCTCAAATCCAGACTTATGCTTTTATATCCATTGACTTACATTGCTCCCTGAATGTTACACAAAAAAAAATCCCAAATTTCAGGTTTATAATTAAGTATAGTTCACCAGATAATGCTTTTAAGTAAATATTTCCTTTTATTGTGTTTTGATATCATTGATAAATATAATTGTTTTGAATTCCTACCTTGTCATTTAGTATTCAAAACTTTCTGTCATTTGCACAAGGAAAAGATGGTTTTCAGAACTTGTTTCTTTATCTCAAAATAAGGTAGTAAATCCATTTTCCTAATTATAAATCAAAATCTGTAGAGATAATATCTATAAGGCATAATGGTATACACCCAAGATACAGAGACCTCCTTAATGACAGTGGGTACTTATGGTATTATTACTGATGCTGAGGTGTCTGCCATTATGCAGTGTATGATATGTTTCTCACACTAAATGAACAGGAAACACAAATTCAATATTAGTAGAAACCTTCTTGGATTATTAATAAATAGTGTTTAATTCAGCTAAGGACTTCATAATTCAATAAGAATAGTCAAGATAAAATAGTTGTGAAGAAAGCAAATGATGACTATGCAGGGTAAATAACTTGAGTAGATTTTTGCCTAAGTCATGGCAGGTTAGACCTTTAACAGAAAGCCACAAGACTTTGTTGTAATAGCATGGTCTGGTGCTTTGTATTTGATTGTTGATTATTTAGTTCCCCAGGATCTGCTTGCTGTCTTTTATGAACAGACACCCCAAAATAACATTTGTATCTTTGCCTAAGAAATTATTCCTGATTGGCTGAATAAAAGGCCTACCCCTGGGAAGGGCAGAAGTGAGAGGCTGAGCTAAGATTCCCAGGCTTTGGGGACAGAAGGATCATGGGAAAGAGACAAGTACTGGAGGAGAAAGAGGGAACAGAGTCAGGATGGGGTAGGTAAAGAACCATGTGACTCTGAGGATCTGCATGGAGAGAAGCTGCCCAGATGGAGAGCATCAGTAAATATTTATGGCATTATGGAGGTAGAGTAGCACAGATAGAAATCATTAAAGCAGACTGCATGGAATGAGAGATGAGGGAGATAACAAGATAGCTTTGGTGTGAATATATGCCCAGCCCCAGATAAATTAAGACTTACTCTAAAATATAACATGTGTCTGTATCTTTTATTGATTATGATAGTGGGTTAGAAAATACCACTCTAATAATCACAAGCATTGAATAATAAACAGTATATGCTAATTATATATTTTCAACAACAGTTTCTTTTCTCACCCTTTCTCATGAAAGGCGATATTTTTTGGTTCAAAAAATATTCTGGCATCATTGTATAGTTGGTGGATGGATTGTTCTTCATCTCCTGGAATGAGGTGTGTTGAATGATTTTGTCCACGAGCTCTGCTGAGGGCTTCTTGCCCAGGAACTCAATCAGTTTTATCACTTCTCTTCTGATATCCTATGGAGAAACAAAGTGATTTGAAGACCACGTTGGCAAAAATTGGTGAATAGGTAATAAGCTAAAGATGATAGGGAACATTATTTTCTACCTGGTCATATCAGAATTAAATATATAATGAAGAAAACAAACTATTCCAAAGCAATTCTTCCTCATTCAAAAAGTAGATTCAAGAGGCCAGTTTCCTAGTAACTGTATCTCTAGTGAGTAGGGAAAGAATACAAAAAGGGAGGGGCCCGATGAAGACCTCCAACTTAGACTCTCTGTACACGCAATGTCTGACTGTGAATCTCTGCACCCACTCCCATCTGCTGCTGGAGGAAGCTTTTCAGACAGTGTGACATCAATATGACCTAACAAGAAGTAAAAGTCACAGAGAAAGAACAAGAAGGGATTTGGCCTATGGACCACTGATGTCTGACACAAAAAGAAGTTTCCCGGGGAATCCAAGATGGCTGCCACGAGAGAACACTGTGTCTGAGGAGTAGGACAGCAGAAACAATGCAGCAACCAGCAGACTGAACTCTGGGACCTAAAACGCCAGCATTTGTGATTGCCAGGTGAGCGGAACTTCTACAGTGAGAAAATCAAGTGGGAAAACCCTAGGGACACCCAGTTATTACCTGGAAAAATCTCCAGGTGACCAGCAGCGCACAGCTCTGATCTGAAGGAGCAGCCATGCTGGGTGCCCACACCTGCCATTATAGACTGGATCACACAGTCTCGCAGGCAGTCTCAGGAGGAACCGGGTGCCATTTTCACTGAACTGCACACTGCGAGCACACACTGCACCCAGGTTCTGCTTCAACCCGCAGATGTGCTGCAGGCTCACACCCATCACCGGAACCACCCCAGACTGAGTGGGTTAGGGGACCGTTTTTGACCAGTCTGCACACTGCGGGTACACACCTCATACTTCCACCAGCAAAAACTCAGTCAGTGTGTGAGTCTGCCATCGGGTCTGCGAGGGACCTGAGTTCTGCCTCAACCCTCAGGTGTGCGGCGGGCGCACACCAATCACTGGAACCACCACAGACTGAGAGGATCCAGGGACCATCTTGACCAGACTGCATACTGAGGGCGAACGCTGCACGCATCCTCCAGCAAAAACCTCAGTTCCTGTGTGTGTGTGTGTGTGTGTGTGTGTGTGTGTGTGAGTCCACGGGTCAGACAGAAAAGGCCTCGGGCACCATTTCAAACAGGCCTGCATACAGCGGATGCACACCAACCCAAACCCACTGTGTGTGCCCCCAATTTCATCTCAGACCGTGCTGCACAGCCCCTGGCCCATAAGGAGGCGCCAAATCTCCATTCCAGGGAAGAGGCCTTAGCAGCAAGCCCAGGGCGGAGCGCAGAGTCCCCAGCTGACATCTCAAACCTGGACACTCAGAATCTAGCACAGAGTGAGGAGTAAAGACTCCAGAACAGACAGGTGACCAGCTGCAGTGCTCACAGCTTCTAGCACAGAGCACAAAGCCGGGCACACAGAGCCCACAACAGAGTTCAACTAAGACACAACACACACTAACCAACCACCGGAAATCACTGATCTTCTTGAAGAATACTCCTGACACAAGAGATTGACAGATTCAGACTGAAGTTCAGCCTTAAAGCACAAACAGCTCCCTGATTATATATAAACAAATGCCCAGAAATCGGAGAAAGAACTCACCCAACAAAAATCAGGACACCATGGTCCCACAAGAAACACCCAAAAGCAGTGGAGATTTTAATTCAGCGGAGACACAGGAAAGTTATCTTAAAGCTATGATTATGCAGATATTGGAGGAACAGGAGGAGAGACAAAAAGAGGAAATGAACAAGGCCCTCAAAGAAATGGAGAAGAAATTAACTGC
>JAQQSO010007957.1:0-10286 GCA_028658305.1 Pachyuromys duprasi
TGGGTTGACAAAGGAGCAATACCACTAATCCTGTAGCATCCAATGGTCCTATTATACTGCAGATGATGAAGATGCTGCATTACCCCATCTGTTTCCTAGCACTTGAGGGTGTTGATGTCCTTGATAAATGCTGGGAGAAGGACTCAATGGATTTCTACTGCTGTGTGAATGGACTTTCCACATTGTTTCTTTTTTTTTTTTTCATTGTTACCACAGTTCTCTTGATGTTGAATAAATATAACAAAAGGCTTTGTTGAAACTAGTCAGATTATATTAGAAAAAGGAATTCAATAGTCTACATTTTTTTGAATCATTTGGAGATAGGATATATTTCAACACAGCTATGGCTGTTTTAGAACTCAGTCTGTAAAGTTTGGCATGGTGGCACACACCTTTAAGACCAGCACTCAGGGAGGAAGAGGCAGGCAGATCTCTGTGAATTTAAGACAACTCTGGTGTACAAAATGAGTCCAGGACAGCCAAAGATACACTTGCAAATTCTCTCTCCAAAAGAAACAATCAATCAGAAGAATTCACTCTGTGGACCAAGCTGAACCAAGCCCCAGAGAGAGGGTCCTGCCACTGATTCCTAGGTCTAGGATGACAGGAATGTACTTCTGAGCCACAGCTAAGATAATGCTTTTTAAATGACTATCCTGGAATCAAAAGAATGAAAGGATAAAATAAGATGTACAAAGGAACCATTATTCTTTTAATAAATGGTAATAATTCTTCAAATTCTACAGTTATTTGTACTCCCAAATCATTTCTGATGTCAATAAATGAGTTCTTGCCTATGCTTTGTTAATTTTATCCATTTTAAAATGTTTGAGTGTTTTGTGTGTATACAACTATGCCATGGTGTGTATGTGCCAGTGAGAGGACAACTTATTGCTGTTTATTATCTACTTTCCCTATATAAGTTCTAAACCAGAAACCCAAAGAGACCTTTGGTCAGTGACCACACTGGCCCTTATTTGGGTTTAAATGTTATTTATGTATGTGTTGGTGTGTGAGTTTGCATTACACAACAGCGCAAGTGTAGAAATATTAGAAAAATTTATAGGAAGAATATGGGCTACCCAGAGATTGAGCTCAAAATATGTATAACTAGAATCACCGAGACAATTCTCAGACATTGACTTGTAGCTCTGAGAAAGTGTTATGTACATCTCTTGACTCCTAAGAATGAACTAACACATTCTAAAACACGAAAGTGGTAAATCATTTTCATTTGTAAACAGTTATTATTATTCAAATCATTTCATTTTCCTCCATTCTTAGATGACATGTTTACAATCTGAAGAGAAGATAATATTTTACTGATGTAATGTTACAGCTAAGTTTATTTGAGTATCAATGAGCTGAGTGGGGAATGATTGCGGTATGCAAAACTAGCAACAAGACCTTGACCATCATATAAGAATGGTGAAAATGAACTACAGAAGTGTTATCAAGTCTTCATATATCATGGCCTAAGAACACATAGTCACATTACACACATACAACATGCTTTCTTGAAATGAATCTCATTGTTGTTGCATTATCTAGAACCTCTAGATAATTCTCTTAGAAGACAGAAATTCAACATGACATGCCATAAGTAAATAATGAAAACATGAAGAAGCGTGGAACTTCAAAAAATGCATATATAAATACACACCTATGTTCTTTTAAATATTTTAACATTAACGTTGGCAAAACATGTTGGCAAAACAGGACATATTGCAGGTACATTTTCTACCCTTGGACTTGTACTCAGAAGGCTGACACATAAGAATCAAGACTTGAAATGTAGCCTTGAGTAATTACTAAGTAGAAGCCAGGTTTGAAAACAAACAAAGGATTTTGTGAAAATATGAAAAAAAACAGCGCCACGCTTTCTCAGAGATCCTTCTTTGAGAATTATGATCACATACTGCCAGACATAAATAAGAAATTGATAATATAGATGGTGGGGATCCCATTCTATACATTGCAGCAGAAAAATACCTATCACCAAGATGAAATGCTTTAGAAGATGAACAGTAACCACAAAAATAATGATCAGAATGACCTAATAAACTTCTGGGAATGAATTTGCTCCACATTCAGGAAACTTCAATACCTACTCCAATGTTTCAAAATACAAACAACAACCACAATTGGTGATCTCCTCCATTACAATAAGTGAACATGGTAAATAATTTACTTCCTATAAGGCATGATAAACACATTTTAAAAAGTTTCTTTCCTTGAAATGAATACATTTATTATGTCCAAAGTCATCAAAACCCATATAAATAGGGTTGCTCTCTTCTATGAATTCTTTTCTACTTCTTAACATCAAGATTATATATAAAGGATTTAAGATATTGCAGAACTAAACACATGGCTGTGCATTAAGACAAGTTCATTCCCAGGACCAGGTCAGGTTTTTGACAACTTCCTGTAATTCCTGGTACAAGAAGATCAAAGGGATTGTTCTTCATGGAAACCGGAATGGACAGGAACATAAACACACAAATACACACTGACCATGTCACAGAAAAGGCACTACTACACACCCATAAACTGTACAACTTGATCTATTTCATGAAATTGAAGAGGCTTCTGAAATCTAAAGGGGGTTAGCTTATTGTTTAAATTTATAGGCCTTTTGTCCATATAAGCTTTCAATTGGAAACAAAATAAGGATGGATGTCATAATGCATGAATACATTGTTGACACTTGTTAGAATTTTTCCTCCAAATAATCTCCTGTAACTGATGGCAAGTTGGTTGGTCAAAGATCTTAGCAAACCTTTTATCCTAATAGTTTTCCTTCAGAATGAGTTCTTTCAGGTTCTCAAAGACCTGTGATATACAAAGGCTTTAAGAGGTTATTCACATACTAAAGCTTTTAATCTTTTATAACGGTACTGTGAAGCACAAAACTTTATAATACTGACTACATTCAAGGGGTTTCTCTGTAGCATGACTTTTTCTTATGATTTCAAAGACAACCACATGAAAATGCTTTACTACATTGCCTATTTATAGTGTTTCACCTCAGTATGTATTCTATGTATTTGGAGATGACTGTTAAGAAAAGGCTTTATCACATTGATTGCATGTGTAAGGTTTCTCTACTATCTGTTTTTGTTATATACTTGAAGATGACTGCGATGTGCAAAACATGCAAAAGTAATTTACATGTGGGACCATGCAAAAGAAGTTTAGCCTAAGTATTGCCTTTTATATACCAGCCTCCATTGAATTAGAGGGTGGACCTAAGTTTAAGTTCATAGTTCCTAGGAAAGCTGCAAACATCCCTGTAGCTGACAAGCTTTCATTATTCATCTTTTGTTTCCCCAAACATCTTTTGTTCCCTACCATGGTTTCTGGTCACCAAACATAATGACTCTCCCATACCACAGCTTCTCTTCTCTAAAACATACCTTTTCCTAACCACAAATGAACAAATGAATATGATTGGTTGAACTGAAAAACCTATCATTTGCCTCAAGTGACGTCCTCAATCGCATAAATGAATCCCATATCCCTAAACCCTGATTGATGAAAAAGAATAGTTGTAAAATGGAACAGATGTTTATGCTTTTTAAACTCAGAACCTCTGTAACTTTCAGGCTCAGTGGGTGGGTAGGTATCACAGCTCAGCTCCCAAGAATGTTATGTGGCCCAATCAACCAGTAGTGCCTGGATAACAATAATTTTTGTCATTTTCATTGAACTAGAGTTTGAGTTGTACTGGGTTCAGTGGACTGAAGAACAAAAAGGCGTTACCACACTGCTTATTTTCACAGAATTTTTCTCCAGTATGAAACGTTTATGTCGATGAAGAATATAGATATGTGCAAAGGCCTCACATTTTAACACATTCATAAGGTTTCTCTCCAGTACAAATTCATTATTAATGATGATGAAAATTATAGACATGTGGAGTAGCTCCACCATTTTAAATAAACTCATAGGCTTTCTGTGCAATATGAATTCTTGCATGATTTTGAAGACAATTCTGAAGAGCAAAAGTATTATCACATGTTACATTCATAAGGTTTCTCTCCAGTATGTTTTTTATGTTTTAGGAGATGACTGTTATGTGCATCCTTACTTGTCCGTTGAAATAATAAAGAGCTGACAACAGATAGCAGGGCACAAAATGGGGATGGAGAAGGCGGAACTTCTGAGAGAGGGTTGCTAAGAAGAAGAAAGTACAAAAGAAGTGATTAATCAACAGAACACTGAGGTTAACAGATGAACCAGTACAAAGAGGTAGAGTTGGCCATGCAACAGGACACTGCTAGGTTTATTTTTGTTAAGGGAGAGGGAAGGTTCTGGATCTGCCCAACTAAATTGCCTAAACTTAACAATATCAAAATGTCTCTATGTCATTATTTGTATTGTTGGCAAGTTCAACTGTCCCATATAAAGCATAACATGTATTGCCTTTTAAAAATCTACTCAAAATGGGGACTATTCTAACTTTTAGGTGTTCTGAGAGTTACATTGCTTCTTTCAATAGACACATTAACATGGCTTGTATTCATTGTAACATGTGATATACCTATTAAAAGAATGATAAATGACATGGTTTCACATTGCATTCATATTTGATTTTGTTATCATAGATATGTGTGTTGGTATAATGTTCCTTTGGAATGTATACAGCTTTCCCTTGTTCATTCAAATGCTGATTTCTGGCCCCCCTCCACTCTCTGGTTTCAATCTGGATATTGTATTGTGATACTTATTCTAAGCATCCTGTCTCAAGTCTGTAAACAGGCTAAAATAAAGCAACTAGACACAATGTTAAGCAGTGGGAGGAGCAAAGGGCGAGGAGAGCTCGGAGAAGGCAGAGTTGGAGGAGATCATGGAACGAGGTGGAGAGGATAAACGAGACCTAAGATCTCACAAAAAGCAAGTATAATGTGGGAAATCTAAATGTTAGGAAACTGTGAGGGCTTGGAGGTTTAGGAGGGAGTAACTATTGCCCAGCATTGTGTTCTAGGTTAACTGAATGAACCCAGTCTCTGTGTGGTGATTGGGTTATACAGCTGTTTAGGACTAACAGCAGCTTTACCAGAAGATGTATCAATAGTAAATATTAATAGACACCTAAAACACATGTGCTATAAGGATTATGTTTTTTCCACAGCAATATTCTTGACTCTATACAACTGCCTTTCTCAAAACTTAGCAACATTACTACAAGTATATGAGTAATCCCAGCTTTATTATGAATTATCTGCTTAGTATAATGTGGGCATACTTTCATCACCTCTTTACTGTGAATACATTTTGTGATAACTGGGTTGTAGGAGACTAAACAAACTGCAGTTTTACCACATAGTTCTAACGTGGGTATGATTTAAATGGTGATCTTAGGTAAGGTTATGATTTCCTTGCATTTTTTCTTAGAAGAGTGCCTTGCAAACACACATGAAATACTTCACATGAAGGTACTTGGTTTGGTAACATGTTAGTAATCATCAATATACACACTTAAAGCAGTTCATTTAAACTGTTCTTTTTCTTTCAAACTTCCAGGACATATTAAAATTTTCACCAATCATATTCATATCATCCTACACATGAAATTTACCTTGCATGTCTTCTAGAAATTTGACAATGCTCTTCAATATTATGATCTTCCCAATTGTAGCCTAAAACACAGTAACCAGAAAATGTATGATTTGTTATTGGAAATAAGGCAAAATGTATACTGTGACCTCTGATCAAAGGACCATTCACCTCATTCTTCCTCATCCTCAAGTGAATTTACAGATGTTGTTAATAATGAATAAAGAGTTTCCCCCATATTTTATAAAGGAAAGAAAATTCACTGCCATACCTATAGCATTGAGGTTCCTGTAGGTCTCCAGCATCACATCTTTGTACAGACTCCTCTGGGAAGGATCCAGCAAAGCCCACTCTTCTCGAGTAAAGTTCACATGCACATCATTGTAGGTCAATGCAGTCTAAAATAGCCACACAAGCATACAAAGAAAGCACGAAAGTGACAACAGTGGAAATGTATACTTCATTTACAATATATTCACATAACTCTGGTGTTTCTTCTACTTATTTTCTGACACACAAGTACTAGTCCAGTCACCAACTCCTTTTAGAAAGAAACGGAAAAGTGAGGTTCACCTTTCTAATTTCTGCATCCTTTAATTAGGAGACGACTTTGCAAGAGAAATGCCAATTAACAGTCATAAATCAAGACAGAGAGTAAACATATCAACAATACCGAGCCCATATCAGAGAAATAGTATAAAGAATTCCTAACTATAATAACAATGGGCAAGCTGGGTGTACTCTCTCATGCCTTTTATTCCTGAAACACTCAGGAAAAAGTCACAGGTGTATCACATAGAGCTGTATTTTAGCCTGGTCTATGCAATAAGTTCTAGAACAGTCAGGGGTATATAATAAGAACCTGAATATTTTGCAAAAATTAATCAATCAAAGAAAAAAGATAGAAAGAACAGAGAGATCTTTCTCAAGTTGCTACAGGGAGTTATACATTCTCTCCAGTTCTGTATAAATGTCTAGAAACCTGAAACATCACGTTTTAAATTGAAACATTAATATGACCTTCTAAACTAAAATGTGTGTTTGAACAATTACAAAAGGAAAGATGAAAATATTAGCAATGTAAATGTTGGTCATACAGAGGCAACATAGGAGCTGGAGGTAATGCTCAGTGGTTAAGAACATTGTTTGTTCTTCCAGAGGACAAGGGTTCAATACTCAGCAGACACATGACAGCTCATAGCTGTTTAAAACCCCAATGCAATCAATCTGACATCCTCACACCAATGCACACAAAGTTAAATTAATTATTAGAAATGAATAAATGAATGAATGAATGAATGAATGTTAGTTCCTTTATTTGTGGAGTTGGTGGTGTTACTGGGATTCATTGCTTGTTTTCTTTTAATTTTTCATTGTGAAGTTATCTGTATCCTATGCTTTCTTGAAGTCCTAGCTGGAGCAACAAGAGAACTGATTCTCAAGCTGAACCACAGAACAATAGTAATAAAAACTGCATGGTATTGGCATTTAAACACAATGGTGGATCAATGGAACTGAATGGAAGACACAGAAAAAAATCCACACACCTACAGATACTTGATTTTTGACAAAGAAGCCAAACCTATATAATGGAAAAAAGACAGCATCTTCAACAAATGGTACTGGTCTAACTGGATGTCTACATGTAGAAAAATGAAAATATATCCATATTTATCACCCTGCACAAAACTAAAATCCAAGTGGATCAAAGACCTCAACATAAAACCAGACACACTAAATCGATTAGAAGAAAAAGTGGGGAAGAGCCTAGAACTCATTGGCTCTTCCTGACAACTTCCTGAACAGAACACTAACAGCACAGGCTCTAAGATCAACAATCAATAAATGGGACCTCATGAAAATGAAAAGCTTCTGTAAAGCAAAGGACACTGTCGACAGAAGAAGCCTACAGATTGGGAAAGATCTTTATCAACCCTGTATCTGACAGAGGGCTAATATCCAGAATATATAAAGAACTAAAGAAGTTAAAAAGTAACAAATCAAATAATCCAATTAAAAACTCAGGTATATAGCCAAAACAGAGAATTCTCTGGAAGGAATAGAGAATGGCAGAGAAACACTTAAAGAAATGCTCAAGGTCCTTAGTCGTCAGAGAGATGCAAATCAAAATGACCCTGAGATTACACCTTTAACCCATCAGAATGGCTAAGATAAAAAAACTCAAGTGACAATACTTGCTGGAGAGGATGTGGAGAAAGGGGAATCCTCCTCCATTGCTGGTGGGAATGTAAACTTGTACAACCACTTTGGAAATCAATCTGGTGCTTTCTCAGACAATTAGGAATGGTGCTTCCTCAAGATCCAGCTATACCACTCCTGGGCATATGTCCAAAAGATACTCAAGTACACAGTACATTTGTTCAACCATGTTTGTAGCAGCTTCTTTCATAATAGCCAAAACCTGGAAAAAATCCACACGTCCCTCAACAGAAGAATGGATGCAGAAATTGTGGTACATTTACACAACGGAATACTACTCAGCCATTAAAAACAAGGAAATTATGAAATTTGCAGGCAAATGGTGGTGTCTAGAAAAGGTCATCCTGAATGAGGTATGCCAGAAGCAGAAAGACACACATGGTATATGTTCACTTATAAGTGGATACTAGACTAAAATGTGTACATCTAAAGAAGCTAAGCAAAAAGGAAGACCCTCGGTAAGAAAATCTTCACTCAGAAAGACAAATGGGATGGACATTGGAAGGAGAAAACAGGAAACAGGACAGGAGCTTACCACAGAAGGCCTCTGAAAGACTCTACCCAGGAGTGTGTCAAAGCAGATGCTGAGACTCCTAACCAAACTAGGGAGGAGTGCAGTGAATCCTCTGAAAGAAGGAGGGAGAGATAGTAGGACCTGGGAGAAGACATGAGTCCTACAAGGAGAGCAATAGAACCAAAATATCTGGGTATAGGGGTCTTTTCTGAGACTGATACGCCAACCAAAGACCATTCATGGATATAACCTAAAACTCCTGCTCAGATGAAGCCCATGGCAGCTCAGTATCCAAGTGGGTACCCTAGTAAGGGGAACAGTCCCTAAGTAAGGGACTATCTCTGAGATGAATTAAGGGGTGGGCTCTTTGAATACCACCCCCCAAGGGGGAAGCAGCCTTGCCAGGCCACAGAGGAGGACAATGTTGCCAGTCCTGATGAGACCAAATAAGCTAGGGTCAAATGGAAGTCCACTCTCCCCTGTCAGTGGGCTTGGAGAGGGGAATGGGAGAAAATGAGGGAGGGAGGGTGGGATTGGGAGGGAATGAGAGAGGGGGCTATAGCTGGGATACAAAGTGAATGAACTGTAATTAATATAAGAAATAAAAAGTTATATAAATAAAATAGGTAAGATAGGTCATGAGAGATGGCTCAGCAGGGAAGAGGTCTTGTTGGTCTTGCAAATATTTGGGCTTAATTGCAGGTACTTATATAGGTGGGGATCAGGAACCATGGGGTAGGTGGGTTATGGGTGACAGAGTCCACACAGAAACCTGGTAATCAAACTCCACAGACAAGACTGAAAACTGCAGAACTAACTTAATTATCTGGTGTAACAGCCTTTAAATGATTGAAAGCCCAATCAGACCATCCGATACCAGCCTCAAGTAACAGTAACAATCAATCTGGTTGGTACCCCTGTAAGAAAATGTGGGAGTTGTGAAGTGGCAAGGTCCACTCCATAACTTAGGAGATTTCCATAAAGAAGAGGAAAGAAGCACCACCTTAGCCTTGGATCCCTTTGAGATTTCACTAGTTTGCTAGGAGTCTCTAGTTGATCAACTACGTGCACTGGATCAGGACCTTTCAAGGAGATGTAGGAGTTCCTGAAGCTTCACTTGCCATTCCCTATGGGCCTCCTAAAGGCTTACCTTGACAGATTCCATACTTAAGAGCTCACACCTATCCATTATTATATGTTCAAGAGTTCTGAGGCCATCTTATGACTACTGTGAGGAACAGGCACACATGAGGTACTTATACACATAAATATGCAAAAGAGTCATATTCATTCAAAATAATTTAAAACAAGAATAAAAAGTACTGTAGTCATATGATTTAGAAGGTTCAAACAGTATTATTATCATAATGAAGATCAACGCAAGAGCATATGTTTCCCTTGTACAAAACCTGTTTTCCAGGCATATCACATAATAATATAACAAAGAAACAAAAAGGCCAGGTTTGTGGGCCCACAACTAATCCCGGCACTCTAGAGACACTTTAAAGTGAATCTCTAAGTTGAGGCCTGCCTGGTCTACATACCAACTTAAAGGACAGACCAGGAATACTAAAAAGAACTTTGACTTCAAAAACAAACAAATACCACAAAACAAAATAAAACAAAAAACAAGGCCTATATACCCTAAGGAAATGCAAGCTGTCATTAAAAGTCTCACAAACAAAATTAAAAGCTCTGAACCAGAGGGTTTCGGCACAGAATTCTACCAGACTTTCAAAGAAAAGCTCATACAAATACCCCTTAAACTATTCCACAAAATAGAAGGAACAATGCCAAAATCATTCTATGGGATCACAGTCACCCTGATAACTATATAACAAAGACAAACAGAAAAAAGAATTTTGAACCAATCTCCCTTATGAAAGTGATGTAAAAGTACTCAATATAATACTTACAAACCGAATCCAAAACCACATTAATAATGTCACCCACCAACAAGAAGTAGCCTTCATCTCAGTGATGGGGATGG
>JAQQSO010007958.1:0-10285 GCA_028658305.1 Pachyuromys duprasi
AGGGAGCTGTTTGTGCTTTAAGGCTGTACTTCAGTCTGAATCTGTCAATCTCTTGTGTCAGGAGTATTGTTCAAGAAGATCAGGGATTTCTGGTGGTTTGTGGTGTGTGTTGTGTCTCAGTTGAACTCTGTTGTGGGCTCTGTGTGCCCAGGTTCGTGCTCTGTGCTAGAAGCTGTGAGCACTGCAGGCTGGTCACCCCTCTGGTCTGGAGTCTTTACTCCTCACTCTGTGCTAGAGTCTGAGTGTCCAGGTTTGAGATGTCAGCTGGGGGTTGTGCACTCCGCCCTGGGCTTGCTGCTAAGGGCTCTCCCCTGGAATGGAGATTTGGTGCCTCCTTCTGGGCCAGGGGCTGTGCACCATGGTCTGAGATGATATTTGGGGCACACACAGTGGGTTTGGGTTGGTGTGCATCCGCTGTATGCAGGCCTGTCTGAAAATGTGCCTGAGGCCTTCTCTGTCTGGCCTGTGGACAGATACCCGAACTGGGGTTTTTGCTTGCGGATGTGTGCAGCTTTCACCCTCAGTGTGCAGTCTGGTCAAGAAGGTCCCAGGATCCTCTCAGTCTGTGGTGGTTCAGATGATCGGTGCGCACCCGCTGCACACCCCTGGGTTGAGGCAGAACTCGGGTACCTCCCAGACCCGCAGGCGGACTCACACACTGACTGAGTTTTTGCTGGCGGAAGCGTGAGGAGCACACCCCGCAGTGTGCAGGCTGGTCAAAACGGTCCCCCAATCCACTCAGTCTGGGGTGGTTCAGGTGATCAGTCTGAGCCTGCAGCACACCTGCGGGTTGAAGCAGAACTCGGGTGCAGTTTGCGCTCGTATGGTGCAGTTCGGTGAAAACGGTACTGGGTTCTTCCTCAGACTGCCCTGGAGACTGTGTGATCCAGTCTATAATGGCGGGTGCGGGCGCCCAGCGCGGCTGCTCGTTCAGATCATAGCTGTGCACTGCTGGTCACCGGTAGATTTTTCCAGGTAATAACTGGGTGTCCCTAGGGTTTTCCCACTTGATTTTCTCACCGTAGGAGTTCCGCTCACCTGGCACTCACAATGCTGGCGTTTTAGGTCCCAGAGTTCAGTCTCCTGGTCGCTGCATTGTTTCTGCTCTCCTACTCCTCAGACACAGTGTTCTCTCATGGCAGCCATCTTGGATTCCCTCTCCCAAAAATTTTTAAGTGTCCATAACCTACACTCTATCTTCTGTGCATGTATATATATATATATATATATATATATATATATATATGTTTCAGTATCTTGTCAGACACACATATTTGCTATATCTACAACAGCACCAAAACAGCTACCACAAGTGTTCCAGTCTGACTTCGCAGACGTCCATCAAGCTGGACCTGCACTTTCCCTCCTAGCCATGGATGTTCTTTCAGATCCTAGAACAACATCAAAACAGCCTGTTCTTCCGGGACATGGCCAACATTTCAGCCTTTTGACCTTCCTACAGCGTCCCCTGTGGCAGCAGGCAAGTAGCCAGAAGAGAATCTATGCGCCTTTCTGGCAGCCTGTTTCTGGGTTGCCTAGTAACCTATGATGTCATCATGTGTCAATGGCCAGGTGGCCACACCTGGTAGGCATGATTACGTTGTTCCTTAAAAGGATCAACCCATGGGATACATCTGAGGAGGGGTTCTAGGTTATATCCGTACATGGTCCTTCGCTGGAGTATCAGTCTTAGAAAAGACCCTTGTGCCCAGATATAGATTTAGTCCTTGTGGAGCTCTTGTCCTCTCCAGGTCATACTAAATCCCCCTTCTTTCATATGATTCCCTGCACTCTGCCGAAGGTTGGGTTATGAGTCTCATCATCTGCTTTGATACACTGTTAGGTGGAGTCTTTCAGAGACCCTCTGTGGTAGCTCAGTATCCAAGTGGGTTACCTAGTAAGGGGAAAAGGGCCTATTTCTGACATGAACTCAATGGCTAGCTCTTTGACCTTCCCCTCTCCCCCCTGCCCCAAGGGAGAAGCAGCCTTGCTAGACCACAGGGGAGGACATTGCAGCCAGTCTTGAAGATACCTGATAAGGTAGGGTCAGATGGAAGGGGAGGGGGACCTCTCTTATCAGTGGACATGGAAAAGGACAGGGAGGAGACGAGGGAGGGAGAGTGGGATTGGGAGGGAATGAGGGAGTGGGCTACAGCTGGGATACAAAGTTAATGAACTGTAACTAATATTTAAAATATAAAAAAATTAATTAAAAAAGGATCAACCCACTACTTTGTCCCTCTCTTGGCTCTCTTGGCTCTTGGCTCTTCCCCTCTCCCTTTTCTCTGTCAGGGTGCCCCCCAATCTTTCCCCTATCATGTCCCAATCTCTCCTTCTCCCTCTCTCTTCATCTCCATCTAATAAACCTCTTTCATATAAAATCTGCTGCACACTTCATCATTATTTAATTTGGTCCTAAGAGTCATCAATTTATTGATTGACTTTACAATGCTTGGGTGAACCCAGGGCTTTGCATGTGAGAGACAAATCCTCTACCATTGACCTAAACTCTCAAATTTATATCAGCTTTATAAAATGCTTCTTCATTATGAGAATTCTGTGTTTAACTTTAGCATTCTTCCTAAGTATAATATTTTGCTGAGTAGTGTCAAGGTTTTCCCTTTGTATTTATTTTCTGAAGTCTATTCTATATGTAAGTATGGTATGTTGCTTAGAATTAATTGGGACTTTTGAATTAAAAATATATGTGCTTGCTTTCTTTGTTTTTTAATGTATGCTTTGTTAGAATTAGAATTAATTTACAATAACCTTAACATATATATTCAATTTCATGAGTTTTCATTATATTTAGAATTATCTTAGGTAGTGTTTTTCAAATACTTTTATCTCTTGTGTGTCATTTGGCACTTTATTTACATATATTTGATAAGTTTGTTATTGTCTCACACATTACTAAAACTTCATCTTTTCCCCCCATGTCCACATTTTTATTTTCTAAAATCTATATTCTTTCTATATTTCAGATTGGATAATATGTGCTGATATTCCAGTTAACCCTTTCTTCTACCATTTCAAATCTGCTGTCCAGCGAACTTCATTTGAGGGATTTTCATATTTAGCTATAGAATTTACATCTTTTAAAAAATCTTCATCATGTTACAATTTTCTAATTGTTCATTTATTACAAGTGTGTTTTCTTAATTTCTGTTAATATAGTAATGAGAGATTATTTAAAACCCTTCCTGCTACTTTAAGCATTTGTTTCAATCAAAGGTGGTCTCTGCTGTATGTGTTTTCCTCTTGAGTATTGATAATACTTTCATATTTATTTTCTTATAAATTTGTAATACCTCTTCAACATTGTGAATGGCAGTCTGTAGAGTTTTTACATTTTCTTTTTTTTTTTTTCTCTGTAGTGTATTGGTTTTTGTTTGTTTCAGTAGATAGTGAAGTGGCTGAACTGAAACTCTTAATTGTCCCTTATGGTAGACTGAGATAGCCATTCCATTGGACCTGAGATGGTCACCTGCGTGCAAGTCATGCTGGCTCGCTATTCTTGTTGTTTTCAGCAGACACCTCCTGGTTTGCTTAGTTAAACCTCTTGTTTTGCTCAGTTAAACCTTCTGTTTTACTTGGTTAATCTTCCTGTTTTGCTTAGATATGTTTACTTGGAAACCTATATAAGTGTAATAAAGATGGTGCCTTGATCAGAGCACTGTCTTGTTGTCACTTCTTCGTGTTCTCTGTCTCTTTGAATTGCCAACCCCTTCTGAAGGTGGTTACTATTGGTGGTCAAGGGCGACTATAGTAGACAGTACTGAAAACTCTGCTTAATCCTTTAAGCTTAATTACATCCTTGGGACTCTGCTCCCATATCCATATTCCATGAATTTTACCAGATTTGGTTGGTTTTTATCTACTTCATTTTTTGTTATTTATTTGTGTTTTTTCACATGAGTTACAAACTGTGTTATTTATGCTGAATTTTGTCTTCTGACTCTTCAAGCCACATGAACTGTGAAAAATTGTCGGGGGAGTTAGATAACACTGGATTGTGTATTTGTATTCTTAACTCCCCATCAACAGGTACGTGACAGATACAGTTACACTATGGAATTTGGCAAATGCTACAAATTAAACTTTTATTTTTATTTATTTATAGTTTCTTCAAGATTAATTTGCTAAACATTTAACAGATGCAATAGTGATTTGAGTTTCTCTGGAGTTTTATTTACTGCTTTGGCTTGGGGACTGCCATAAGGCAAAACTTCCTTCCATGTGTCAACTCCCTTCTTATTTATTGATACTTACTTGATCCTTATGTTCTTTGTTACCTATATCATGGCTTATGTGCAAGAAACTTATTAAATATTATCCAAGGTGGCCATAGTAAAGTTATTCTTGGTTTTCAATGAAATAAGAACAATTATAAAAATGTTAATTTTTTTACAGAGATAAAATAGTGTAATTTCTGGGTCTCATATTATCTATTAGATTGCCTCTCTGTTTTTTTAGATGAGATCATCATTTTAAGTGTTTGACAAACTAAAAATTAACAACAAATATCACATGTTTTATCACATATGTGCTACCTGAGTTAAAAAAAATGATACAAGACATAAAAATACAAAGATTATCTGAGACAAAGAATAGAATCAATGGTGGGAAGACAACAGAAAGTAATAACAGGTAAATGCATTTATATACATGGTGTACATATATGAAAATGTCACAAAGAAGCTTATTATTTTATGTAATGAAGATATGATAATATAATTATATGATATAAGGAAGAACATTTGTTTTGAGGACACCTTCATCTAAACAATTTATATTAAGATATCTTTAAAAAAGATATTATACTGTTTGTTTATTCAGTATCTTGGACAAAAACAAAAAGTTAATAACTGCAATAGACTGAGTAGTGTCCCACTAAAATTTATGTCTGTTCATAACATCAAGTTGTAATCTTTTTTAGATGATAAGTCTTTGCAAAAGTTGTTTAGTAATGAAATCATCTTGGGTTTAATGTGACTATAAGAGAAAAGGATGGTAAATTTTTACACACAGGGATAAAAGAGGAAAATTGAAATCTCAGACAATTATTGTAGTGATGTTTCTGTGTGACAAGGAATGTCAGGATCAAACAAAAGCTGGGAGAGACAAGGTAGAGTTTCCCTCAAGGGCCTCTGGAGGGTGTGTGGCTGTGCTTGCATCCCTATTAAGCTTCTAGCCTTTAGAATAATGGCACAATAAATTACTATTGCTTTATATTATAGTTATGGAGGTTCTGAAAACTAAGCCTACATCTTCATAACAGTTACAGGGATTTTTATTGAGTTACTAATCTACTGCATTCAGTGGACATTTGTGCAATAGGAAGGCACTTGCAAAGGCATATAATTGTGCATATAAACATTTGCTTTATACACAACTTAGATGTTCTTTTGGAAGAAAAACATACTAAGCCTACTGTCAGTGGTCTAGATGTTGCTCCTATCTCGACAACTGATGCTTTGATGTGTGTGTTTTATTTTTCCTTTAGTCATGTTTGCTTTTGTACAATGCTCACTTTGTGTTCTTTCAGCTCCACAACTTATGGCTATCCCTTCTTACACAATCAATCTGCAGATATATATTTTGACAGAATTTTTTGCAGTTGTGCTATATGTTGTTAGGTTGGTAGGAGTAGAGAATATTGGGAATCAATGAAAAGACAATAGCACTCTCATTTAAATAAAAATGAAACACTGAAAAACTTTAAATACCTACTATGTCTCAGTTACTGTCTCTATATGGAAGACTAATTGATTTACAGTCAGAAGTCCTTTGTTTCTCTAAATGAATAGGTCAGAAATTACAATATAAAGGTTTGAATTTTAAAAGCAGTTAGGGGGCTGGAGAGATGGTTTAGTGATTAATCACGTGTTGCTGTTGCAGAGAACTGAGGTTTGAATCTGGGACACACATGACAGGTCACAAACTTCTATAACGCCAGCTCCAAGGGATCTGCAACCCTCTTCTGGCTTCCTTGGGTACTAGGCACACAGGTGGAACACTACCATAGATGTAGACAAAACAACCATACACTTAAAATAAAGAAATGGTTTTAGCCTAATCATGATGAATAAAAGAATGAATTTTAAAGGATAATTTTATATTTTTTTACAATTTGTTCATTGTATATCCTGATTGAAGGCCCCTCTCTGAACTCCTCCCAGTTTCACCCTCCTCCCTCTTCCTTCCATCTCCTTCTCCTAGTCCACTGAAAGGGGCAGTTCTCCTCTTCTGACATCTGCCTATAGCTTGTCAAGTCTCATCTGGACTACCTGGATCCTCTTCCTCTGTGGACTAACAAGGTCACATCACCAGGGACAAGTGATCAAAGAGCAGGCAATGGCGTTCATGACAGAGACTGCCCCTGCTCCTCTGTCTATGGACTACATCTGAGCCAGCAGTCTAGGTGCTCTCTGTGCCTGGTCATTAGTTGGTGCATGAGTCTCAGTGTTAGTATTTATTTAAAAATGATGCCACACACAAAATAAGAACAGATATTATATGAAAGAGGCTTATTGGATGGAGATGGAGAGGGAAAGGGAGAGAGAGAGAGAGAGAGAGAGAGAGAGAAAGAGAGAGATTGTGGGAGGAGGGCTGCCCTGACAGAGAGAGGGGAAGAGTAAGAGAAGGGAAGAGCAAAAGAGCAAGAGAGTAAGAGAGAGACAAAGTGGCAGATTGGTCCTTTTATGGAGTAACTGAACCATGTCTGCCAGGTGCTACTACCTGGCGTGTAACACATGATGACATCATAGGTTGCTAGGCAACCCAGAAGCAGGCTGCCTAAATACTAACATTCCTCCCTTTTTCTAGACTTAAAAAACAAGGAGTTTGGGCTGCTTCTCATAAAAGGGAAGTTTAAGTATATAAATGTCAGTTCATTGGAAGCAGTTCTTGGTTGCCATGCAAGGGGGTAAGAGAAAAAAGCAGTAACAACAAAATGTCCAGATTACATGGTCAAGAGGAGGAGGGAAAGTCCCTGCCCTGGAAAGCTCAGGGTAGAGGGTCGAGACTGCAGCAGAGAGGGACTGAGGAATGCTGGGAGAACTTGGAGCTACTTGCCCTGGGCCTGAAACACACCTTTTGACCCTTTTTTTTAAACTAATAAGTGAAAAATGGGTGGAAATTCTCTTCTGGCTACGTCCTACTCACACGGGGGAGTCACTGCAAGAGGTCAAACGGCTGAAATGCTGGCCAACTCCAGGAAGAACAGGCTGTTTTGATGCTGTCCAGGATCTGTGAGAACATCAGTGGCTGGGAGGGAAAGTGCAGGTCCAGCTTGATGGAAGTCTGTGAGGTCAGACTGCAACACCTGTGGTAGCTGCTTTGGTGCTGTTGTGGAAACACCTGGGTCTGGCAGAATATTGGAACATATATATAGGCAGAAAACAAAGTTAAGTTGGAAGTTATGTAAAAGAGTTATGGAAAAAAATTCCTTTAGATGGCTGTTATTTTTAGGTGTAAGTTTGAAACTCTTTTGGAAAAGCGAACATAGACCAAAGAAAAGACTTAGACATGGAAACCTCCATTTACTTGATCACTGACAGCAATTTAAAAGATTTTGTTTTGGATCTGTGATCTAAGGAAATTGAGGCCGAGTTTGGTTGCAGAAACAGGTAAACCTAGAGGACCTTAAAACAGGCACTACGTGTACAAATGTAAAATTATTTAGAAGGCATCACAGGGGAGAGCCTGGTGTGTGGTGGAAGACAGGATTCTCATGGTTGAAGATAGAAAAGTCAGTTCTGTCAGACTTCACAGAGTACCCACAAAGTACAAGAGAACCAGAGGTAAGGGAGCACAAGTTGACAAAGCAGGTCACATGAGCAGTGCCAAGCGCCACAGGGAAGACTGCCAGGAAGACATGGCTCACCTAGTACTAGGATTTTTCGACAGCGCATGCAATGCAAGAGAAGAAAGGAAAAGCCATGAGACCGTGTTTGTAAAAAGAAAAAGATTATTAACCCACACTCTCTGTGAGTGTCAGCAAGTAGGGAGGTATCTCTGTTCCTCAGTGAAATGGAGAGATACCAGTCAGTCTCTCAAACAAAGAAAAACATTTATGCCAACCATGGAAGGGTACTCATTAGTCTGCCTGCGTTGGATGTATGGCTGTAGCAATTGGGTAGAGGAGTCCCAAAGCCAGGGAAAGGGGGCTAGGAATCCCCTGTTTTGAGATAGACAATAGTTGCAGTACTTATCTGGAGTGCAATTGACCTGAGAGGTAGATTCAAGTGGATTTTCTGCAGCTTATAAGAATCCCTTTTAAGTTTTATGAAAGAGATAAAACTTTAGACATGTTAGCATCATCATTGAAATACACATTGAAATATTCATTGAAATATACATTGTAGAAAAGGCAGTAGACTACACATTTGTGTTAACAACATACACACTGTCTAAAGTGAGCTCTGGAAAGGCAGACACCTTTTGTAAAGTAGAAGGGACAAATGCTCACTTGGTCTTAACTTTTAGTATAGAAAAGAGGCTTCACCAATTTTTAAGTTTGCACTTACCAACCTTAAAACACTTTCTTAGACCCTCAAACAACATCTTTCTTAGGCCTTTATATTTAGTTATTTGCCATTAGATGTAGGTGAGACTGCTATGAACATTTATTGTTCTTTAGCTAAAGTGATGGTAAAAGGTTACATCTTAGGCCTGTTTTTGAGTCTGGTAGCAAACTAGGCTGTCTAGGCCTTACAGTAGCAACTCTTGGACTGAGGCTTAGGGCCCAATTTCCTGCATGTGAAGAGGACTGAGAAGGCATCTGAAGTCTTCCAACATAGAAGATGGCAATACGTCCATAGGGCCCAAGTGTGGTGTTAAAACACACCTGCAGGTTATCTGGGCTTGGCAAGGCTGGTGGAGGTCACTGAATGTAGGAACCATTTGCCCTCAGCCAGACCAAGGAGCTCGAAGGCTGGAAGTGTCTGTGGCTCTTGTGCTGGTTGAGCCTCCATGGTTGGGCACAGAGGTCAAGCCTGAATTGTAGCTTTTTGATTTCCAGAGGCCAGTCTGCCTCAGGTAGCCTGTGGCTTGTTGAGACAGCTGCAGGACCAGCACCCTTCCAGGCTCCATTTGAAATATTTATATGGCAGAGTTGACTTTTGGCTATACCCCCATGGGATGGGGTACTGCAGACCTCTTGTTCTTTTTTGTGAGGGAATGCCGACAGCCTCAGAGCAGCAGTCAAGGTCTGGAGCATAGTTTTTGCTGAGGATGAGCCTATTATGAAGACTCTTCTGTTATTTTTTTTAAGTTTTAAAAATTTTTAATTATTATTATTTATTACAATTTATTCACTTTGTATCCCAGCTGTGGTCCAATCTCTCATCTCCTCCCAATCCCCCCTCTTCCCAATTCTCCCCTTATGCTCCTCTGGTAGTCTACTGATAGGGGAGGACCTCCTCTGTTATTATTTTTACCAACTCCTGTATGGTGACTTAAGGTTCTTCAGCTGTTTAATTTAGATAGCACTGAGAACATATTTGGATCAGTAGGACTATAAATATATTTTGGGGCATGTTAAAGGACTTGATCATGTATAAGACGACTGACTATTAACTTGCATTTGTAGAACTTCAGGTTTTGTCCCTGTTAAGTAGGAACCTTAAAAGTCATAAACATAGTCCATTAAAGTGAGAGCAGAACAGTTTCCTGTATGATGTAGTGTATAAAAAGTCCACAGCTTATAAAACTTTAAGGCTATATTATAGATTAATCATATTACCATATTCAGAAAATAAGATGAAGCATATTTTATCCTTTTTGACACTGAAGATATGGCACAATGACCAAGTTTTAACATAAACAAATAAATGCCTCTATAATAGATCTTAATTTAGAACATTTGTAAAAACTAACCCTGAATTATGAGATTTAGAATGAACAACATAGTAGAGCAGTATAGAGGAATTTGAAAATTACATTTGAATTTGTTATACCAAATCCATTGGCTGGAAAGATTAGTGGTGAATGCGGATAACAGGCAGCTCATGGCGGGCAGGAGAAAAAAGATTCATTTGTTAAGTTAGGAATTGATAGAGACATAGGCAGTTAGACATACATTTTAAATTAGCTTAATTTAAATAGACCTTTATTGAAATTTTAGCATCATATAAAATTATTTTGAAGCAGAAAGAAACATATGGTATATACTCACTTATATAGACCTATAGGATAGGAAGGTCAAGCTGAAATCTACACACCTAGAGAGGATATACAGGAAGGAGGACCCAGGTTGGTATGATCAATGCTTGTTTGGATG
>JAQQSO010007959.1:0-10285 GCA_028658305.1 Pachyuromys duprasi
AAAAAACAATCACATAAATAATTTTAGGGACCAACTGTTACCTTCCTGCAGAAGGCATCTACAAAGCCTTTGGCAATGAGTTATGTGAGAATCATGGCAAATTCACCCAGGGATTTAACTCATTCAGCTTTGAGTACAAGGTAGAGGTCAGTTGTTATAAGAACTTTGTATTACCATTACTGCAGAAAGGTTTTGCCTGTTTGTTGTTATTCTTCTGTGCCTTTTGTAGCAGATGCTGAACTCCAATTTTTGACCCTCCTTAAATGCCATATTTCAAAAAGTTTTTCTCAGTCAACTCTTTCAAATGCTTTGCTAGAGAGAACAGACTTGAGAACCTGAGTACTCTATATATATTTCCTTTTTCTTGGTTTTTCAGACTCTAAGATTTTCCTGCCTTGTTATTATAGCTTTGAACATTCTACTTGGTTTTTTTCTCATATTTTTTTTTCATGGAGAAATTCCTTGCTGTGAACTAGTTACTTTACTGGAAATCTGTAGCTTAATACTGTATGCTGTCTGTTACAAGGTTTATGCATATATATATATATATAATTTAAGCAATGCATGCTTAAGTTGCATGCTGCTCTTTTCAACAATCTTCATAAATTCGTACATGAAATATTTCTTTTAACATTAAAATCCAGATACCTGCCTTATAAAGAGGGTTTATTTGACTAGTATTCTAAAGTTATATTCCCTACGTTTGATAAAGAAATAAGCATCATTCATTCTTCATGAACTATTAGAGGAATCTCTATGTCTGGATATGACATTTGGTGTATTCATCATGGTAGCATGAATACTAAAAAGCTCCCTTTCTCAGTGTGTGCTTTTTCTTCAGACATTTACTCTAGTTAGGGTTCCTGCTGCTGTGATGAAACACCATGACCATAGCAACTAGGAAAGAAAGGGTTTATTTGGCTTCTGCTTCCACAACATAGCCCATCTTGGGAGAAAGTTGTGTCAGGAACTCAAACAAAGCAGGAATCTGGAGGCAGGAGCTGATGCAAAGACCAGCTTCCTGTGGTTTGCTCATCCTGCTTTCTTATAGAACCCAGACTGCTTTACCAGAGTCAGCCCACCTACAATGGGCTGGGCCCTTCCACATCAATCATTAATTAAGAAAATGCCCTACAGGCTTACCTGCAACCTGATATTATGGAGACCTTTTCTCTACTGAGGTTCTCCCCTGTCTGATGACTTTAGCTTGTGTCAAGTTGACATAAAGCTAGCCAGAACAATGCTCTATCACTGTATTCTCCTCAAAAGTAAATTTTATGATAAATGCATTTTGGAATATGTAAAGTTATATCCCCAGTTTAGCACATGGGCTACAGTAATATTCAAATATTCTGACATGTGAGATAGTAAGGACTTGTTTGTCTTTTTCAAGTCCTCCTTTTCCTACTGTATTTAAGAAGAAAAAGAATTTTATATCTATTGATAGTCCCCAAAGAAGTAGTTTTACATGGGGATTATTTTCAATAGCTCTTTCGTAACAACAACAACAAAACTGAAAATTGCCACATGAAGTCTTTACCTCCAGGAACTTTTTAATGTAGCTGGAGGAAAAAAAAACATATCCACATTAAATTAAAATGAAATACACACTTCAGCTCACTTTACAAGAAACCAGCACAAAAGAAGTCATGAGAAGTAATAATTAGGGGAAAGTGTGATTGCCTAGTTCTTTGTGATCCAGCAGGACACATTACCAGGACACTAAATTATATCCTAGAGTGTAATTTAATTAGCATTATACATTTACAACAAGGAATGTAAAGTAATTGTGGTCAAAATTATAGAAGAAGCAGCTTCAAAAATCTCAGTGCTGAAAGGGTGTTGTTTAGCAACCACGTGAAAGTGCTGGTATTTTGTTTGATATGTTTGTTTACCATAAGGGAAGGCTTAGGGTGCTCACTGCATAATCCAATGCAATAACAACAAGCATCACTAAAGCAGCCTTGCTTTCTCCATGTAACAAGCCCTGAGCATTCCAGGGCATTCCAGAATAATATACAACCAGTTTTCCTTTTGTATTTCTCATTAACTTTTTAAAGCCTCTTGACTTTCAGAGTTACTAAGTTCTAAGTGATATGTGACAGAGAAATGAAAACACAGGCTCTCCTCACTCCTCCAAGGCAGAAGCACATCATTTTTTTTTCGAATTATTATTAAGACTGTCACTCCATTATATATAAACCATTTAAAGAAACACAGCAGAGCCAAGTAATCATACACCAGGGAAAAAGGCAAAAATCATTCTGATCAAATTCAGAATTTATTAGGATCAAAGAATATATCAACTGCCAGGACCCGAAACATATTTGCATTTTCTCTCCTCTCTTTTCCTCTTTATCTCCCTTCCTCTCCCCACCCCCTTTATGAATCTGCTCTTCCTGATCTCCCTTCCATATCCTTCTGTTTCCATCAAAACACAATTTGGATTCTGCATTGGACCAATTTCCCCCAAAGGCATGCAGTCTCATTATCTCCTGACTGCAAATGGGTAGTTAGGGGCTCCAAAACATAAAGACTTCTATGCACCCCAACTTTGCATTCCAAGCTACCACTCTCCCTATTTATAATTCAAGATGAGATTCTCACTGCCAAGGTGTTTGTGATATCAGGAACATCAATGCTAGTCATTGCCTTCCATGAAAGCAGAATGCATTTTGCCACTATCTGCTAAGTATAGAAATTGGGGCTGGACAGGGGTGGGAGAGAAGCTTTAGGTTGGCTTCAAGGAAGAAAAATGAAAACTTGTTAGGGTCCAGAATTGGCTGAATGAAAGACCCAGCCTCAAGTAGTACACAAAAGCAAAGAGCATTTATATCTGCAGAAGTTCAGCATGCTGGGGTCACCACCTTTACAACATGGTGGTGACCCCAAAGGGAGCTTGAAAGACCCTTTTAAAGCCAAAAAAGGGTATTCCTACTGTGGCTATGTGATCTCGATTGCAATCGGTTGGTGCCCATGGAAGCCACATCTGGTCAGGACTTACGTGCTCTTCAAACCTGTAGTTAAAAACCTTATCTTCCCCAGGTCAGATGTCTTGGCTCTTTCTGATTGGCTGACCCCTTTCTGTGGTTTTTCCTATAACTCTTAGGCCTGTTCTGTCTAGCAAGAAAATGAAGCTTGTCATGGAGTTGGTCAGGCTCTCTCAAACTGAAACAAAACTTAGAGACAGTATGAGTTTAATCTTTTAAAGTAAAAGTTGGTTAGGTGGCTTCATAATATCTGTGTTGTCTCTTGGCTTTGAACACATGGTTACAGGTAAGTGTGGCAGTCCCATGACATCCTCCTAGGACACATACAGATGGAGAAATAAAGCGGAGATACTTCTGTATCTACTAATGCTTTTTTATTTTAAAAAAAATCAATGCTGCCCAGGATCTGAAGTAAATGGCATTTCTGTCTCACTGCCAGCATCTTATCTCCTGTCTCTGCCTTAATTATGAACAAGATTGGCTAACAAATAACATAGCAAGTTTGTCCTCCCTATTAGTGGGTAGATTCTACTGACAAGGGAGAGAGCTGTTGATAATGTCTCCAAGACTATTTTCCACTGCAAAATCAATGTGTGTGTGTGTGGGGGGGGGTCAAGAGAGAATATTGGTAATCAACCATGAGTTATTAGTCCCATCTGGGGAACCACACACTATATACACGGTACTTTTATGAGACATTAGACCACCTCTTCTTGCTCTATTGGCTCTTTTTTAAGTTCTTGGAGCTAGAGATATGCCTCAGTCACCAATGTGCATGCCATGTAAGCATGAGGATCTGAGCTTGATTCACTAGGTATGATGTTGCGACTGTAATCCCAGCCCTGTGGAGGTTGAGACAGAATTCCTGGGCCTCACAGAGCAGCAAGTCTAGCCAAAATGGTAAGTTCCAAGTTCAGTGAGAAACCCTGTCCCAGAAAAATAAAGGCAGAAAACAGCAAAGGAGGAAGGATCTCTGGCTTCCGTGTGCACATGTACACATGCAGCCCACACTCATGTTCATATACACACACACACACATATTCATATACAGTATGTACATCCATACAAAATTAATGATTTTTTTGAAAAGTATATTTTATTCCCTTCATAGAACTATTAACCTCTAAAATACATTGCATTATTGATGCATTTGTTTGTGTTTGTGTGTATGTTTGAGTTCAAGTATTTGTGTGTGTATGCTTTGGGCACACATATGCCACATTATGTCTGTAGAGGTCAAAGAAGAACTTCTAGATGCTGGCTATTTGCCTCCCCAACTCTCCACATATGATGCTAAATTCAAGACGCCCCCTTCTTCACAAATGCCATTTTTTTTTACTAGGGATATTTAAAGTATAATCTACATAACCAAAGAGCAGGATAACAAATCCTATTCTGACTACCTTACACATTCAGTTGCTATAAATAGGTGATTGTATAGAATTCAAGGAAAATATTCAAGAATATACAGTTTTACTGATAGTGTTGCACACTTTATATCATATGGGTGTGCTCATGTTAAAAAAACTATGGCTGTAAATATTTGACATATATTCTGTTGGATTTGTGATTCTAGCTATATGAACACATATTATTCACACACACACATAATTTAAAATTTGAATTGTGCTGTCATATGAAGAATGAGAATCATTTTCCAGTTCTGAGATTTGAATGCTGTCTAATATATATTTTGTAAGCACTTCACCCCTGACCTAAATCCTCCAGCTCAGGTGTTTTCTTATCAAAAGTTTCTAACGAACACCTTTTCTTTGAGAATTATTAAAAGTTATACAATTAATTAAATATTATTTTCCTTAATTTTGTGCCATACATAATTTAAAATTTCATTAATGCTAATTGCCTGTGGCAACTTTAGAAAGAAAGCCTTTTAAAGTTCTATTTAATTTTGCCTTAACTTTATAAAGAAACTAGAATATTTGCTTCATTATAAAGTGTGATGGAGATAGTAATTATGGGAAGGGGAAGACCAATATATGTTTCTGTCACAGGTCACCAAACAATGTTGCATAGTGATTCCAAAAGAGTCAACTATCCTGTTTTCGTGTTAGTCTCAACAAATGGAGCTTGAAATGCAGACAGCTGCAGTCATGGTACAGAGTTCTTCACTCAAAGGCAGAAATGATTACCTTCTGGTCTTTTCATTAGTTATCAGCAAGTTGCCACAATTAGATTAGGAATGGATGAAGAACTTATTTTCCATTTCACTCTGTGTCACATTATCTATGCACCGCATATTGTCCCTTTAATAGAAGTTCAGAAAAAAAGGTTAAATAGATTTATAATTTTGATGGGTTCAGGAGAAAACAACACCACAGCTGATCGCTCAGACCTAAAAATCAATTTGCAAGTGTGAAAATGTGAACAGCATTTGGCGTCGAGGAAGACCCTTCCTATGCCATCATCATTTGGGGTGCTGGCCTTGTCTTTTCACTGATGGCCCCTAGAGTGTCACATGGAAGCAGTTGATTAGTTGCTTTTCCTTGCTTCCAAAAACGCTCTGACAAAAGCACCTTGAAGGAGATAGAGTTTTCTTTGGGCTCACAATTGAAGGATGCAGTCCACAGTTGTAGGCAAGCTCTGATAACAAGAGCTTGAAGCAGTTGGTTAGTCAGGAGCAGAGGGTGGCAATTTCTCTGCTTACTTCTGTCTCCTTTGTATCTAGTCTGGGCTCACAGCACATGGAATGCTGCTGCCCACAGTGCATGTTTTCCCACCTCGGTTAACCTAATCTTGATAGCTCAACAGAGGCTTGATTATAGGCTAATCTGATCTCATCTGCCATCCCCTCCCTAAACAGAGACTTGTCACCTAGTGATTCTAGGAGCCATCAGATTGACAGTGGAGATCAACCATTACAGGCAACATTCACTGTAACATTGTTAAAGAAAGCTTACAAACTTAACATAATTGGTTATTGTCTGGCTAGTAGTTTGAGGGATAATGACCACGAGTGTCTGCATTTTTATATTTTATAGGAAAAATTATCTAAAATATAAAATGTGTGCTGCTAGAAGTCAATATGGATTGTGAATCTGATCAAAAAATCAGGAGCTACTAATGCAATTATAAATTTACCCCTAAATACCAGAAGAGATAGCACACAGCGGCTGTGACATTTTATCTTCACTCTAATCACTAGTGGCTTATTGGCTTTTAAATAGAACGTACCCAAGTAATTTAAATCACTATTTTTCATCAAAATCATTTTTCTTTATTTTAGAATTACAATATAATATGTGATAACTATAAATTCATTCAGAAAATAAAGCAAGATCATTAAGCCAAAAAGAAAATAAATCACTATCCACTGGAACAATCTTTAATTTTTCATATGTTCTTGTGTATGGGTTTTGTGTGTGTGTTCTCATATGTGTAGGTACACATGCCTATAGAAGCACATGTACATATATGCTCACATATGTGTGGACGCCTGAGGTTGACACTGAATGTCTACCTCCATCGATTTCCACTTTATATATTGAAACAGGGTCTCTCGATGACTCCAGCTTGTCCTGAAGAGCTATGTCTCAGCAATCCACTATGGCATTTAAAGGTTGGGTTTGCCAATGGGCCACCATGCTCATCTGGCTGTTTTGTTTTGTTTGATTGATTGTTTGTAATTGCTCTTAGGTATTTTACCTGCTGAACCATCTTCCCAGCTCAACAATTCTTTGTATTCAGGTAAAATTCTTGTACTTTCTTTGTGTATATGAATAAATATAAGGATATATGTACTGTTTTGTCTGCACAGAAGTGGAACTATATTATGCATGCTACTTGGCAACCAGTTTTTCTTACTATGTTGTGGATGCTTCTTACTGTCAATGAATACACATTTACATCCTTGTGTTTAAGGACTGCAGTCAGGGAACTAACAGTATTTATTGAGTTTTGCCTAAATGTAAAACATGCTGAATCTTATTGCACGCATACCCCATGACAGATTTAACCAACACAATAGTCAGACATTTTCTATTGCTTGTAATTACTCACCAGCACAATCATGCCTACAACAGATATCCCTATATGCACAAACTTAGAAGACAGAAACAAGCATGTTCTGACACTCCAGAACACAGCCAGGGTCTCTGGAAATTTCTGGTTGGTATTGCTGTCACAGTTCCAATTTTTATGTACATTATTACTCAGTCAATACACTGCAAAAGACTATTCAGTCAGAGAATTTTGTGCTCTCCTCATTATTGCTCTCACTTTTTTTCCTTCAAGTATATTTATATGTACAATTACACTCCCATGAGAAAGCAAGCAAGACAGAGAGAGGGGTGGGGGAAGAAAAATCAGTAAAATCTGTCTTCAAGCAAGGGGGTTATCCATGCCAGAATTTACACACATACATTCTTTTATTCATTGAATATTTTCCCAATGCCAAATATTTGTCAGTCCCTCTTGTGAGTATAAATAAAATAAGGACAGGATAGCGCCTTCTCAATACCTTACAGTATAGTACAGAAGAGATGACTCAGTGGGTAAGAATGCAAACAGCCAGGCATAGTGGCAGGTGTGTGTAACCACAGTATTAGGGTGAGCAGGAATGGAAAGATGTACATCCCGGGTGTTCCCAAACTAGTCAGCATAGCTGATGCTACCAGCTTCTAGTCAGGGAGAGGCCCTTTCTGCCTTCTACATGTGTATACTTTATTAAATGCATGCAGCACACACACAGGTAACACACATCCAAACACACACAGAGTACCGTAGTGTGACCAGAGGCATTTTGCTAACCACTTTCATCATGATGATATGACTGAGATAGTATTAATAAACCTGTAAAATGCTAATATGATAGGTCAACTTGAAAGTTGAGATAAGCGATCATGGAAATACTGCACACATCATTTAAATATTGAATTTTATTTAAATTACATTAAGTGATTTCATTTCTAATATCTTCACATGCAGCCAAAATCCTTTATATTTTAGGCCTGTGTCTTTCAAAACAATCATTTTGGGAGATTTTAAACACATTTGGTAGTATCTTGGATTTTTTTCAGGGAAAGTAGCTCCATACACAGTTTAAATATTTAGGAGAAAATCATTTCTAAGGGAAGACAGGGAGAACTTAGATCTACTTCCTTGGCAAAGTATAAAAATAACCATATTTATTTAAATGCATGAGGTGCATGCTCACTTTTGACAGGTCTGTGGACATTCTTATTTATTGTAACTCAACTTCAAGAAGGCCCAGCTTAGTCAGGCTCATATCTTAGTTAATTTCAGAAGGTCAAAATGGAGCACAGAAGTAAGCAAGGCCACTTAAAAACCTTAGCTCAGAGTGAACATGCTATGCACTTTGCATTGGACAAAATAAATCATAGGAAGAAGCCTGATGGCAACAGGATGAGGAAATATTCTCCTCTTCGGAGGGGAGGGGGTGTGAGTGGATAGTCACTGAAGAGAACACAAACGACTCACATTCATTATCAGCTGTGGAAATTAAAAAAAAACTGGCATCAAAGATGGGGCAATTAATCAGATATACTGCAAATCACTACAGGCATCAAACAACAGTGTTGCTTCAAACAGATTCAACATAAACTGCTGGAGTGCAGTATTAGAATTGCTAGTTGGCATGGCTTTTATTTCCATTGGTACAAGAGCTTTTCTTTCTTCAGGTCCATTACTGACATTTCTTGTGTATATGACTTTTATAAGCCACCTTCTATGACTTCCATTTCTTATTCTATTAGAGCGAACACACCAAGTACTCTGAATGCATAATCCTAGACTCTTATTTCCCTTTATCAGAGTTTATTTGGCTTATATCTAATTTAGTTCCTATATTTCCCCCCACTCATTTTTCTAGAGACTGCCTAAGCACCCAACTTAGCTTTCATAGAAATAACCCTCTTGTCTTCAGGTACATATGATCATATCATGTGATTGTGCTGATAAGTGTGCCTAATATAAAATGGTGTGCTAATAAACTCGCGGATCATGAGATTACTCCTCTCAGGGTCAGATATCCATGGCCACTTGCCACAGTCTTCAGCCTCTTTCCCATTGGGCTGCTTCATTTTACATCAACTTGACACAGGCTAGAGTCATTTGATGGAAACCTCAACTGAGAAAATGCCTCTGTAAGGTCAGGCTTCTGGCAAGCACATAGGGCATTTTCTTCCTTTCTGAGTGTTGTGAAAGGGTCCAGCCCATTGTTGGTGGGACCACCCCTAAGCTGCATGTTCTAAGAAATCAGGCTAAGCGAGCAATGGAGAGCAAGTCAAAAAGCAGCACTCGTCCATGGCCTCTGCAGCAATTTCTGCCTCCAGGTTTTTGCCCTATTTGAGTTCCTTCAATGATGTACTAAGATGTGGAAGTATAAACCAAATAAAACCCTATATCTTCATCTAAGTCACGGTATGTCATCAGAGCAATACTAACCTTAACTAGGACACTTATTAGTAAATCACTCTGTTCATAATAGAATTGTGGGCTTAGTGAAACAAGCAACTCCATCATGGGCAAAGGGTCTTAAATCTTTTAAATTTAAAGGGTTTAAATCTTTGATTACTAAAGAAGTCAATATTTTCCCATATGTATTATTTGTGTATAGTTTTCTAAGAAGTTTATTGTTTTGTTTTAGGGATATGAAGTTAACTTTTTTGTAATCTAGATGTCCACAGCACTATACCACATCATATTAATAGAATGATTTTAATAATCTCCCAAGCAAGAAATCTTTGGAGGATATCATTTATAATTTAAATGTCATCAGCCTACCATTTGTAAAAGTTAATGTTTTGTACCTAAGTATATGCTTACATGCAGTGGTTTAATTATATGGCAAGTGTCTTGATTTATATGTAAATTTTGGTTTTATTAAAGTTTGTATGTAAGCTACTGCTAATTTTTTTTTCGTTTTTATTTTTTTTAATTAATTAATTTATTTTTATATCAATCACAGGTTAGGTACTTTGCATCCCAGGCGTAGCCTCCTCCCTCATACCCTCCCACCTTCCCACTCCCTCCCTCATCTCCCTCCTCCCCGCCCCCTCCAAGTCCACCAACAGGGGAGGACCTCCTCCCCTTCCATCCAAACCCAGCTCATCCTGTCTCCTTAGGGCTGGCTGCAATGCCCTCCCCTGGGTTCTAGCCCTTCTGTCACTCCCTGGCTTGTATGGGGGAGGGTCAAAGAGTCAGCCATCAAGATAATGACTGAAACATTCCCTGTTTCCCTCACTAGGGTCTTCAGTCCGACAATGAGCTATCATGGGCCCCATCTGAGCGGGGGTTCCAGGCCATATCCACACATG
>JAQQSO010007960.1:0-10285 GCA_028658305.1 Pachyuromys duprasi
TCTAACCAGTTTAGTGTGTCTGGTTTTATATTGAGGTCTTTGATCCACTTGGACTTTAGCTTTGTGCAAGGTGATATATATGGATCTATTTTCCTTTTTCTGCATACAGATATCCAGTTGGACCAGCACCATTTGTTGAAGATACACTCACTCTTAAGAGTATCAAGCAAGCAGAGAGTCCATGCAGAAGTCAAAGATGTCGTGAGAAACAGAAACACATTTCTGTAGTTTAAATGCAGGGATATGGGTTTCATCCACAGCATCTGGACAGGGATTTCTACTTTCACAACTAACCTCTTAAAGCGATTTATTCGTTCTTTCACTGAAGAAATGCTCTTCCCTCACCTTTCCAGTTTCTAAAGCTGAATGACACCCCTGCATCTGCCACTCTTCACCGCCTGGCTTGTGCTTCCCCTTGCTTTCCCCAGAGCCAGCAAGGTAAGAGCTCTCTTAGGTCTCCTTCTGTCCTCCTCTTCTCGTCTTAAGTCCCCTCAGATCACCGAAGACGATTTCCCCATCACAGGATCCTCCATTCAATCACATTTAGAAAGACATGTCTGAAATTTCCAGATTTTAAGGTAAGACTTGAGTGGTTTTTTTCGACCATTGCTCAGCCTACCATGGGGAAGAAGAGGAAAGGGGCTTGCCTAACTGTAAGCACACTGGTCTCTCACAGTCCATTCTTCTCTTCCACCGCTGGACTGCAGGGTGACCTGCCACTGAAGCTCTCTTTAGAATACCCAGAGTGGGCTTCTGGATTGGCGTAAGCCTGGTGTTACTTCCATTTTCCCGTGTTGTGTGCTTCACTTGAGAATGGCTATTTGAACCAGTTCAGACAAGCCCAGGATCCCCTACCACCACCATCATCACTGTGGAAAGAGAATTTATCTTTGTGAAAGCTATCTCAAGGGACAGTGAAGAAAGTCAAAGGACTGTGGCCTTATGTTTGTTTGTAAGCCTCTATTTGATATTTGATTTCTTTTCTTTTCTTTCTTTCTTTCAATTATGTATGTGTTGAGTTGGGGAAATGGCTTTGTCAGTGAAATCTTTGCCACCAGAGCATGAGGATTTGACTTGGATCCCTATAGCCTATGTTTAAAAAGCCAGGCATGGTTGTGGCATGCTCTTGAAACCCTAGGGTTGGAGACAGGGATGAGCAGACTCTTGGGTTGGCAGGTCAGCCAGTCAACCTAGTCTACTTGATGAGTGGCAGTTCAGTGAGAGTCCCTGTCTTTGAGACAAGGGAGACAGTGGATAAAACATCAGAGATTAATCTCTGGTCCCTAGGTACACATGTATCCATGCACACATGCACCGTATGAATAGGTTCATATACACCCCAACATTATGTGTGTGTATTACTTGGGAGTTTCTTTTTTAATTAAAGTTAAAAAATGATTTAAAAGACAGAACTAATAAAAGTGGTGCAATTTCAGGGTAATGAGATTACTGTTCAGAATGTTTTGTGTTTTATTATTATTATTATTATTATTATTATTATTATTATTATTATTTTATTGCTCAAGAAACATACTGGCACCAAGGAGAGTTTTTTCGCAGGGTTATCTAAAGATCATCACTGTGGTTACCCTGAATTTTTTTCTGTCCATTGTAGATATTGTCTAGATGAGAACTCTTCTTAACTGTCAGGCTTCACATGTGGCAAACAACAAACTCTTCACAATGCTGAATTGACCAATTCTCTTTCTTTTTTTTTGAAGGATTCCTCCTGTTAGAGAGTTCCTGTAATTATTTGTGACATATTCTTTGTGGGTCATTTCCTGGCACTAATAATAGATGTGAAATGGCTTCTATTCAGTACAGATGAGAATGAGCACACCCTCTCTGAACATGTTATTCAGAAGTGGCCATGACTTCCCGGGCTGGAGGCCAGACCCTCCTGTAGGGAATGAGTCCACACACAACAGCTAGCTCACCATCTGCTGGGGGTTGTTTCCTGCCCTTTGAACTTGGTTCTGGGTAATCCAACGAGGCTCCTCTGTCTTCGTTGTTATCCTGAGAAACAAATTGCTTCTCATTCTCGGTTTTTTGCTCTATTGTCCCTGTTGTTCTGGCATGGTGGAGAGAGAGAGAAAGAGAGAGAGAGAGAGAGAGAGAGAGAGAGAGAGAGAGAGAGAGAGAGGAATTCATTCTTTGTGTGTCGAGTTTTTTTCTTTCCAGGAACACTAATGGTGTGAGGTAGGGGGTGTTCACAGCTGGACAGAACTCTTCAGTGTCTCATCAACAGAGGAAGCACCTGTTACAAACTCTTTGACCTATTTTTATAATGCATCAGAAAAAAGTAGTTCCAGTTTCAGGAAAGTCAGGATTGAAATTCCTGTCTTAAAGACTAAAAGGGGACTTTAGAAGGACCTCAGGGTTGGGATGGGAAGGTGTCTCAGCAGCTGAGAGCAAATTGTTGCTGGGTTTGGTTCCCAGCACCCACATGGCAGTTCACAATCATTTATAAACTCCAGTTCTAGGGGATCTAACACACTCTTCTGACCTCTGTAGAGAGCAGGCATACATGTGGTACACACACATACATGCAGGCAAAACAGGTAAATAAAATTAACTTTTAACCAGGTGGTGTTGGCACACTCCTTTAATTGCTAGCACTTGGAAAGCTGAGGCAACAAATATTTAAAAAAAATGTTCAACATCTTTAGCCACCTAAGGAATGCAAATTAAAATCACACAGGGATTCTGTCTCACCCAGTCAGAATGGCTGTCTTCAAGAAAAACAAGTGGCAACAAATGCTAGCTAAGGTGTGGGGAAAGAAAAACACTGCTCAGTGTCGATGTGTGTGTGTAAGCTGAGGCAGCCACTATGGAAATCAGTATGAAGTTTCTTTTAAAACAAACAAACAAACAAAAACTAGCAACAGAACTACTATGTGACCCAACTGGTCAACTCCAGGACACATACCCAGGTGACTCTAAGTCAGCATGTAAAAATAGAAGTATGAATTTTCTACACCTGCTACAGCTCCTAAATAATGACATGGAGACTTATTAACTTTATTAATAAGCTTTAAGCACTATAACTGGGCAGATTCTCAGCTATTTTAACTCAGTTATGCTGACCTGGCCTGCTTCCCAGCCATGTGCCCTGTTACCTGCCAGCTTAGTCTCACCCTGGTTGTTCCTGCTCCATCTTTGCCCTCATGGTGACTCCCTCATGCCTACCTCTTCATGGCTTCTCATTGGCCTTCTCATGGTCTCCTCCTCATGATGATTTTCTCTTCTTCTATCTCTTCTCCTTCCTGGGACTTCAAGTACTGCATCAACTCTTATGTCCAGCTATTGTCTCTTCAGGTATTTATTAACCAATCAGAGATAATGGAGAACAATTTTTCCACAACATTGAGAAAGAAGAGTCTTCAGTAATAATGGCAATGCTCACTTGACTGCAACCAGATCTCTGAGAACAGAAATCTGATTACACAGTACACAAGCCCATCCCCCAACATCAGCATACCACAGAGATGCTTACACATCCATTTTATTGCTGCATTATTCATGATACCAAGATATGGAGCTAGCCTAGATGTCAATCAACAGATGGAGAAAGGTGGCCTAGTAAGATGGAATTTTGTTCATGTGTCAAAAACATGAAATTATGTTCTTTTAGGAAAATGGATAGAACCAGAGATCATCATGTTAAGCAAAACAAGCAAGACTCAGACTAAATATCACATACATTCTATCATATGCCTAATTTACATTGAAATAAATGAACAGGAAAGTAGAAGGATGACAATTAGAGAAGAGTAAGGAACAAGCATGATAGGAGATGATGACAAGAGAGGACAAGAGAAAATGTGATCAAAATGCATTAGACACATGTACGAAATTTCATAAAGAAACCCCTGTTTTGTATAATGAATATGCATAATAAAATGTCTACAAATAAAACATGATCCTAGAGCACTTTGTCGTACCAGAAATAAAGAAGGACTGAAAGTCTCACACTGAACGAGTATGCCATAGGTCATGGGAAGCAACAAAGAAACCAAAGGAGGACACAAAATAGAGTAGCATCAGGTAACCAAAAGGGTGAAGTCAATATTCATGGGTCCATGTTACTATAAATGAATGATTATGTGAGTGATTACATGGAAGGAAGGTCCCAAGCCCCAACACAGAAGATTGCCAAATCACAGGCACAACTACACTGATGGTTAATGTTGTGTGTCACTTTGGAAGGTATTTCAGAATAATGTTAATATTTAAATATGTAGACTTTGAGTAAACTAAACTTTCCTCTATGGTGTGGATGGAATCCACTCAATCAGATGAAGCCATAATAGGAGAAAATCTTGACCTTCTTAAGCAAGAGAGGATTACCCAGCAGACCACCTGTGGACTTCATCTGGGGTCTCTGGGTCCTGATTCTAACTGTTCACTCAGCCTCTAGAATCATAGAAGCCAGTTCCTTGTGCTAGATATAACTACCCAGTCCATTTGGTTCTGTTCTTTGGACAACCCTGACTAATACAGACATTCTGCAGCAAAGGAAAGTGAGGAAACTTGTCCACTTAAGCTAGACATAATGGCTTCCTTGCCAAGAGCAGAGGAGGAACACAGGAAGGAAAATGGAATGTTGTAGTGGGGAAAATGCTGGAAACCCCTATCTCAGGCAGTGGTTAGTCAAAGATGTAATGACAGTAGCCTTCAATCACATTGTTATGACTTGATAAAATGCCATGAGAATGTCAGTTACATCTCCAAACTCCACAGCTATGAGAAAAGTGTTATGCAAGTTCCAGTGCTTGACTGATCCTGATTAAGCATGGAGGTTATTACAGCTGGGGAAGCAGCTGGGAGTGGCGGCACATACCTTTGATCCTAGTACTCGGGAGGCAGAGGCAGGCCAATTTCTGTGAGTTAAAGGATAGCCTGGTCTACAGAGAAAGTTCCAAGACAGTCAGGGCTGTTATAGAGAAAAACCTGTCTTGGAAAAACAAAATCAAAACCAAACTCCAAACCAAAACCAACCAACCAACCAACCAACCAAAAAAACCTGAGGATTTTAAAGAGACAGGAAAGTGAAGGCTCTAAGGATACAGGACAAGTAGCTGTAGATTGTGGATAAGAAAAAAGACTCTGGGTAAAAATTAAGAAAATCCCAGTAAAGTACTGGCTTTGGCAACCTATGCTCATTGGTTGTAGCAAAAGTCGTAGCTTCATTATTGTAAGCACTGATAACAATATGTGGTATGTACAGGAACTCTCTACACTTTCTACTTCCCAAACTTTTCTAGAATGTTTTTTTAAAATTTCATTGAAAAAAGTAAAGAGCTTGAGAGATGGCTAGTCAATAAAATGTTTGTTGTGTACTCACAAGGACCTGAGTTTGGATCCCCAACACCCATGTAAAAAGCTGGGCACTTCTGTGACTGAAGCGTGGGGGTTGCTAGAGACAGGTAGACCCCTGGAATATAGTGGCCAGTCAGTATAGGTAAATGAGTGAGCTCCAGGTGGGTGAGAGACGCTACCTTAAAAAAAATAAGAGGAGAACAGCTGAAGAATGAATTAAGAAAATGTGGTACATTTACACAATGGAGTATTGCTCAGCTCTTAAACAAAATGACATCATGAAATTTGCAAGTAAATGGATGGAACTAGAAAAATATCCTGAGTGAAGCAACCCAGATCCAGAAAGACAAACATGATATGTACACACTTATAAGTGGATATCAGCTGTTAAGCAGCAGATAACCATGCCAAGATCCACAGACCCAGAGAGGCTAAGTAACAATGAGGGGTGGGGTTGGGTGGGCATGGGGACAAGAGGGATCAGGTGAGGGAGGGACAGATGTGGAGAGAGTATAGGGGAAGATGACTGGAATTAGGTGGGGGGGGCATTTGGGAGGAAATCTAGTGCAGTGGGAACTTCCTGGAACCTATGAAGGTGACCCTAGCAAAAACTACTAGTAATGGAGTATTTGGAGCCTGAACCTGCTATCTTCTGTAATCATGAAAGCTTCCCGTGGTGAGGCTGGGACTCCAACCCAGCCACAAAACCTTCTACCCTCCTGTCCTGCTTGCAAAATGTGCTGGGACAATGACGGCTCAGAGCTTGTGGGAGTGGCTAACCAGATCTAACTTGAGGCTCAGGCTATTAGAGGGAGGCCATGCCCTGCACTGCCTGGAGGGCCAGGAACTGGAAGCTGGATGACCCAGAGTCCTAGGATCAGTTTCTAACCCAGTCGTTAACAGAGAGGCTTCCTCCAACAGTGGAGGAAAGCAGATGCAGAGACCCACATTAGTCAAACATTAGGCAGAGCTTGAAGAACCTCATGGAAGAGGAGAAGAAGGATTATAGGAGCCAGAGAGGGGTCAAGGACACCCAGAGAACACAACTCACAGAATCAACTAAGCAGGGCTCGTAGGGGCTCACAGAGACTGAAGCAGTAATCATGGAGCCTGCACAGGTCTGCACTAGGTCCTCTGCATACGTGCTGTGGTTGTTTAGCTTGAGGTGTTTGTTTTACTCCTAACTGGGGGGGGTGTCTCTGACTATTTTTCATGTTCTTGGGACCCCTTTTCTCCTACGGAGTTGCCGCGTCTAGCCTTGATATGAGGTTTTGTGCTTAGTCTTACCAGATTTTGTTATGTGATGATGTCCCTGGGAGGTCTGCCCTTTTCTGAAGGGAAATGGAGAATCAGTGGATCTGGGACAGAGGGAAGGTGGTGGGGGATTGGGAGAAGAGGAGACACAAATACTGTGGTCAGGATGTGTTGTGTGAGAGAAGAAGAAACAAAGAGAAAAAAAATAAGAGAAGACACCATTTCACAGCAGACTTTTGGTATTCTGGTTTTTATGCTCTTTCTGCCTTCTCTTCCTCAAAGTGCAGGAGCTGTGATGTAGACAGAGCTGTTGAGGCTGGGATTCCCACTATCCATTGATCTCTGCATTGTGTTTAGGTGTTGTTTTCTGTGATGGTCTCCATTTGCTGTAAAGAGAGCCTTCTGAAGGGAAGAGCTACATATTCTGTGGGCAGAAGGATAAGATTTAGAATGTAGGAAAAATTATGCTAGTTTAACAAAGTGGTTGAAGTAGATTCTTTTCTAAGATCTGTGATCTCATTAACTATGGGAAATTGGCTAATTTTCCAGTACCAGGCATAATTTCCTTCCTGTGGAGTGGGTCTTACGTCCAATTAGACAGCTGCTGACTACCATCAACTTGTGAGTGTCACTTGTGGTATCTTACGAATATCTTGCCCACATGGGCATTGCCATGGCTCTTAGATACAGCAGATGGGTTGGGCTGTTTGATTGCCTCCCTGCATTGGTAACCTGTATGCTATTTTCTGGTACCACTAAAAATGAACTGCAAGAGGGAGGCTTGTACATTAGAATTAGGCTGCTGGAAGCACCTGAATTCTGGTGTCCTAAATATGTAGTGTCTTTAGCAGTCAGAGCCCACCCTAGAAATAACTGCATAAATAAGACAGGACAATGATAATATCAATAGGCATGTTAATGTGGAAGGGGGAGGTGTTCTCAGAGTCTCCCACCTAATCAAAATTCTACAGACAACTAATGACTGCTGGGAGAAATAGAATTAGCCTCACCCAGGAATGAGCCATCTTATTTGTTGTCAAATGCAGAGTGGGCATGTCAGACATCACATACACAGAGACAACAAAAAATGGACTCATTAAGTATTTATATATTTATGCATACATGCATATATGATATACATGTATATGTATGAAACAACAATAATAAAAGATAAAGAGGCTAGCAACTTGGTAATGGGGAACGTGGAAGCATTTGGAGGCAGGGAGAAGCTGGGAGGGAAAAAAGAGAGAAAAAGTTATGTAATTTATTTCAATTAAAATATGCCATTTTTTTAAATCAAAAATAAGAGAAAGAGGGAGAGAGAGAAAGAAAGAGATCAACTGAGGAAGACGTTTAATATTGAACCCTGGCTTCTACGTGAACATGCAGAGATGTGTATGTGCACCTATACACATGTGCATATACACAGGAACACAGCCATATATGAACACATTACAAACACAAAAAAGAGGAAAGTGGAGCCTGCAGAGATGGCTCAGAGGTTACAAGCACTAGCTATTTTTCTGGAGGACCTGGATTCAATTCCCAGCACCTGCATGGCAGCTCACATATTTCCCCATCAGGGGACTTGCCCAAACACCAATGCACATAAAATAAAAACGAATTTAAAAAAGAAGAAAGTGAAGGGGACTAAAATAAGTGAGGCGCTTTTAAGTTATATTGCTTGTACACTATATAGGAGCCCGCACAGAAGCAAGAAAATATTGTCTGGGAAAATAAGTAGTCACTGCATTTTTAGAGAAATTATACTAGTTGGCACCACATGAAGACACTGACATGCATTGTACTAAAGCAAACACTGCTGCTTGAAAGTTACTCGAACTGCAGAAATGAAGAAAAAGGGAATTGTTTATTTTTTCATTGTTCTAGCCTGAGCAATGTGTCCTGGGCCCACCCAAGGATTATTAGGATTTTCTAGAAATGGGCTTTTATTTGGTTTACTATTTTCCATTGATCAAGGCCAAGAATTAGAAATTACACATCAACTTACAGACTTTTGTCTGTGTAAAACACGAGCTAGTCTTATTTCTAAGGAATGACATTAATTTTGGTATTTGTTTCCTAATAGATAATATTAGGACCTCTAATTTTTGTCCACATTTTCCTTGGATACTGCTGTTTTCCCTGTTTATAGTTGGATGGCTCATGAGCACATGTCTTTATATTCTTATGATAGTAGTGTTTTAAACTTCTTGGAAGGAAGAGGATCCAAGATGGCTGCCCCAGGAGGACACTGTGTCTGAGGAGCAGGACAGTAGTCTAGGCACAGCGACCAGGAGACTGAGATCTCGGACCTAAAACAGCAGCGTTTGCGACTGCCAGGTGAGCGGAATTCCTACGGTGGGGAAATCAAGTGGAAAAGTCCAAGGGACACCCAGCTATTCCCAGGAAAAACTCCGGAGGGAGACAGGCTGCGCACAGCCGGGCTGGGCGCCTAAGCCGCCATCTTGGGCTGGCGTCCTTACCCCGGATGGACTGAGTTTCACCCAGATACCTCGGGCTGCACTATGCGGGCCCACAATCCTCTGTGCCAGCGGCCACCACTTTGGGCTGGGGCACACAGTACCCTGGATGGTCTGAGTTTCACTCAGATACTGCGGGCTACACCAGTCAGACCCCAACCCTAGGCACACCCAGCCACCACCCCAGATTGGGACTCATAGTATTAGGTCCAGACCGAGGTACCCCAAATACCATCTCAGACCGTGGTGCACAGCCCCTGACCCAGAAGGAGGCACCAAGGCTCCAGTCCAGAAGAGAGCCTTTATCAGCAAGCTCAGGGCAGAGCTCGGAGCCTCCTGACCAGAGCAGTGCCCCCAGCGGTCATATCAAAGGGGGACATGCAGCCTCTGGCACAGAGCGAAGAGCCAAAACTCCAGACCAGAGGGAAGACCAGCCTGTGGTGCTCACAGCCTCTAGCATAGAGCACGAAGCCAGGCACACAGATCCCACAACAGAGTTCAACTGAGGCAACAACACACACTATCAAACCACTATAACTCCCTGATCTTCTTGAAGAATACTCCGGACACAAGAGATTGACAGTTCCAGTCTGAAGTTCAGCCTTGAAGCACAAACAGCTCCTTGATTATATATAAACAAATGCCCAGAAATCGGCGTAAGAACTCACCCAACAAAAATCAGGACACCATGGCCCCACCAGAAACACCCAAAAGCAATAGAGATTTAAATGCAGCAGAGACACAGGAAAATTTATAAAAGCTATAATTATGCAGATATTAGAGGAACAAAAGGAGGCACAAAGAGAGAAAATGAACAAGGCCCTCAAGGAAATTAAGAAGGATTTAACTGCCCACATACAGGAACAATTAAAGATAGACAGAGAGGAAACAACCAAAATAGGAGACACAGTCAACCAGATGAAGGAAACAATACAAAGCATGAAAACAGAATTAGAATCTATAAAGAAGACACAAACGGAGAAGATCCTGGAACTGAAGAACTTAGAGAAAAGATCAGGAACCACAAAGGTAAGCATCACCAATAGAATACAAGACATGGAAGAGAGAATCTCGGGAGCTGAAGATACGCTAGCTGAAATGAATTCCTCAGTCAAGGAAAAAAGAAAATCGAAAAGTCCCAAGCACAAAACATCCAAGAAATCAAGGATGCCATGAAAAGACGAAAACTAAGAATAATTGGAATAGATGAAAAAGAAGACACCAGG
>JAQQSO010007961.1:0-10284 GCA_028658305.1 Pachyuromys duprasi
GAAAGAAACATATAGTATATACTCACTTATATAGACCTATAGGATAGGAAGGACATGCTGAAATTTACACACCTAGGGAAGATATACAAGAAGGAGGACCCAGGTTGGTATGATCAATGCTCATTTAGATGAACTAATAGGATGGACATTGAATGGAGGAGAAAACAAGCAACAGGACAGGAGCATACCAAAGAGGACCTATGAAAGAATCAATATAGCAATGTATCAAAGCAGATATTAAGTCTCACAATCAAGCCTTTGGCAGAGGGCAGGAAGTAATAATAAAAATAGGGGAAATTAGTAAGACTTGGGGAGAACAAGAGCTCCACAAAGACCAAACTGAGCAGGGCACAGGGGTCTTATATAAGACAGTTTCTCCAACCAAGGACCATATATGGGATATGGCCTAGAACCCCCCGCTCAGATGTGGCCCATGATAGCTCAGTGTCGAACTGACGACCCTAGTAAGGGGAACAGGGACTGTTTCAGTTATGAACTTGATGGCTGACTCTTTGACCCTCCCCCATACATGCCAGGGAGTAACAACCTGGCTAGATCCCAGGGGAGGGCATTGCAGCCAGCCCTGAGGAGACAAGATGAGCTGGGGTTGGATGGAAGGGAAGGAGGTCCTCCCCTGTTGGTGGACTTGGAGGGGGCTGGGAGGAGATGAGGGAGCGATGGGGAGGGTGGGATGGAATGAGGGCAGGGGCTACGCCTGGGATGCAAAGTACCTAACCTGTGATTGATATAAAAATAAATAAATTTATAAAAAAAAGAAAATCACAGTGCCTTTGAAATCATTTCTTCATTTAATTATTTCTTTCTATCCACAGTAATCTGTGAACCACCACTTGAACACAAGCATAGCAAGACTGATAATTTTACATAGATTTTTATTATATATTTGAAAATTATACATATATATGTATATATATATACAAACACACACATATGCACACACATGTACACACAGACACACACCACCTATCTTGATAATACTCATCCCTATACCCTCCAAATCTCCACAGGAACCTCCATCCATCACATCTTCTAACTTCATGTCTTTTTATTTTTAACATACTGAGTCCAATTAGTGCTACTCTCTCCAATGCAAAATAGATATGGAGTTGCCTTCTGGGACATGGGCAACTTACAAATGACCATTCTCATTTCTCAATAAATTGATTATTTCCCTGTAGAAGCATCAACCGCCAATAGCTTCTCAGAGCGCGGGGGCGGGGGTTGGCTCAACAGCTCCTCTCCTGTCTGCAGGAATTTCTAACTGGCTAGACTGTGTGTGAGGAACCACAGCTGTTATGAGTTTTTCTGCACATTACAACCATTCGAGGAAACGGGATTTTACAGCATGTGTCCTTCGGGTTTTACGTTCTTTCTGCCCCTCTTCTGTAATGTTCCCTGAGCCTTTGGTGGAGGGAAGGATAATCCAGATTTTTAGGTAAGCCAAACAGGGTCATTAATTAGCACATGAGAGCTGTGCTCACATTCCAAAAGGCACTATTCCCCCACTCTGTTTCACTGGAGATTAAGTTCCTCACGCAAGAAATGGATCAAACATTCAGACTAATGATGAAAGACTACATGGAAACTCCAGCTTGGAATATGTGTTCTAGAGTGTACTAACACAAATCCAAATTCAAAACATTTTCATTTGCACACACAGGAAAGCAAATACAACAGGCACTGATGCAGAAGCTAAGAATTTAATTATAAATTAAATTATGTATTATTTTAAGTAGAATCTACTCTATACAAAATTTTAATTAATTTATTTATTCATTCACTTTATATCTTGATTGTAGCCCCCTCCTTCCTCTCCTCCTAGCCCCACCCTCCCTCCCTCTTTTGCCATACTGCCTCCCCTATTCCTCAGGAAAGGGAGGCGCCCATACCCAACCACTCCAGCTTAACAAGTTGCATCAGGACTGAGAGGGTTATCTTCCCCTCAGGCCTGGTGAGGTATCCCTGACACGGAGGAGTGATCAGAAGGCAACAGAGTCCATGTCAGAGACAGCTCCCCCCCCATTCCCCTTACTAGGGAGTCCACATGAAGCCTGAGCTGCCCATCAGCTACATCTGTGTACAGGGCCTAGGTCCAGTCTATGCATGGTCTTTGGTTGGTGCTAAAGTCTCCATGAGCCCCTCTGGGCCCTGGTTAGTTGGCTCTGTTGGTCTTCTTGTGGAGTTCCTGTTACCTCCAGGTCCTTCTGTCCTTCCTCCCATTTTTCCACAAGACTCTGTATGCTTCACCCAATGTTTTGCTCTGAGTCTCAGCATCTGTTCCCGTCTGCTGCTTGGTGGACAGAGGACAGCTATGCAAGACTTTTGTCTGCGAGCATAGCAGAATATCAACAATAGTGTTAGGGGTTGCCTCTCTCCCATGGGGTGGGTCTCAGGTTGGGTCATGCATTGGTTGGACATTCCCTCAATCTCTGTTCTATGTTTATCCATGCACATCTTGTAGACAGGGTAAATTTTGGGTTGAAGTTTCTCTGGGTGTGTTAGTGATCCCCTCCCTCCACTAAGAGTCCTGTCTAGTTTGAGGGTGTCCTCTTTAGTCTCCATGATCCCCACTACTAGGACTCTCAGCTGGAGTGTCCCCCATGTCGTCCCAGAAAAACTTTTCTGTCTTAAGTCTCCAGCCTGGCATAGAGACATCCCTGACCATGGTTTTTCTTCTCTCTGTAGGTCCTTTATCTTCCTGCCCCTGCTCTTCACTAGTCTGCTTTCCACCCTCATTTCTCTCTGCATTCCCTTTCCCACCTTGTTCCCTCTCTTCAGCCACTTCTGCTGTCTATTCTGTTTCCCCTTCTGAGTGAAATTTAAGCATCCTTCCTTGGGTCCTCCTTGTTATGATTCTTCTTTGGTTCTATAAACTGTAGTATGTCTTAAATTATATGGCTAAAATCCACTTATAAGTCAGTATATACCATTTGTGTCTTTCTGGGTCTGGGGTACCTCGCTCAGGATGATCTTCTGTAGTTCCATCCATTTGCCTGCAAATTTCATGATTTCCTTGTTTCTAATAGCTGAATAGTATTCCATTGTGTAGATGTACCACAAATTCTCTATCCACTCTTCAGTTGAGGGACATCTGGGTTGTTTCCAGTTTCTGGCTATTACAAATATAGTTGCTATATTGAGCAAGTGTTATTGTTGTTTGGTGTAGGATCTTTTGGGTATATGTCCAGGAGAGGTATAGATGGTATTGAGGTAGAGCTATTCCCAATTTTCTGAGAAATCATGAGATTGATTTCCAAAGTCGATGTACAAGTTTGTACTGCCACCAGCAATGGAGAAGTGTTCCCCTTTCTCCACATCCTTGTCAGCATATGCTGTCACTTGAGTTTTTTATCTTAGCCATTCTGACAGGTATAAAATGGAATCTCAGAGTCATTTTAATTTGTGTTTCCCTAATGACTAAGAATGTTGAATATTTCTTTAAGTGCTCCTCAGCCATTAGAGTTTCCTCTGTTGCAGATTCTCTGTTTAGCTCTGTACCACATTTTTACCTGGTTGATTTGTTGGTGTTTACTTTCTTAAGTTCCTTATGTATTTTAGATATTAACCCTTTTTCAGATGTAGGCTTGGTAAAGGTCTTCTCCCATTCTGTAGACTGCTGTTTCATTCTATTGAGAGTGTCCTTTGCCTTACAGAAGCATTTCAGTTTCATGAGGTCCCATTTATTAATTGTTCCTCTTAGAGCCTGAGTTGTTGATATTTTGTTCAGGAAGTTGTCTCAGTTGTCAATGAGTTCAAGAAGATTTAGTGTAACTGGTTTTATGTTGAGATCTTTGATCCACTTGGACTTCAGTTTTGTGCAGAATGATGAATATGTGTCTATTTGCATTTTATACATGTAAATATATGCACCATTTGTTGAAGATGCTTTCTTTTTTTCCATTGTGTGGTTTGGACATCTTTGTCAAAAATCAAGTGTCCATAGATATGTGGGTTTATTTCCAGGTCTTCAATTTCATTTCATTAAACCACATCTCTATCTCTATGCCAATACCAGGCAGTTTTTTTTTATTGCTGTCTAGTATAGCTTAAAGTCAGGAATGGAGATACCTCCAAAAGTTCTTTCATTGTATAGGATTGGTTTTGCTATTGTGAGTTTTTTGTTTTTCAATATGAAGTTGTGGGTTGCTCTGTGAGGATCTTTAAAGAATTGTGTTGATATTTTGATGGGTATTGCATTGAAATTGTAGGTTGTTTTTGATAAGATAGTCATTTTTCCTAAGTTATTCCTACTGATCCATGGCCATAGGACATCTTTCCATCTTCTGATGTCTTCTTCAATTTCTTTCTTCAAGGACTTGAAGATACTTTATATTTGTGGCTGTTGTGAAGGGTTATTTTCTCTAATTTCTTTCTCAGCACATTTGTTGTGTGTATACAGAAGAGTTACTGATTGTTTTTTAATTAATCTTGTATCCATTCATTTTGTTAAAGGTGTTAATCAGCTGTAGGAGTTCTCTGGTGGAATTTTGGGGGTCACTTATGTATACTATCATATCATTGACTTCCTCCTTTACAATTTGTATTCCCTTAATCTCCTTTAGTTGTCTTATTGCTATGACTAGGAGTTCACGTAATATATCGTCGAGATACAGAAAGAGTGGGAAGCCTTGTCTCGTCCCTAATTTCCAAAGGATTGTTTTCCATTTCTCTCCATTTAATTTGATGTTCACTATAGGCTTGCTATTATTGCATTTATTGTGTTTAGGTATGTGTATTATATCCCTGATCACTCCAAGACCTGTAACATGAAGGGATGTTAAATTTTATCATAGGCTTTTTAGGCATGTAATGAGATGGTCATGAGTTTTTTTTTTCTTTTCAGTTTGTTTATGGTCAGTTACGTTAATGGGTTTTCATATATTGAAACACCCTTCATGCCTGGCATAAATCCTACTTGATCAGGTTGGATGATATTTTTGATGTGTTCTTGGATTCCGTTTGCAAGTATTTTGTTGAGTATTTTTGCATCAATGTTCATAATGGAAATTGGTCTAAAATTATCTTTCTTTGTTGGGTCTTTGTGAGGGTTAGTTATCAGGGTGACTGTGGCCTCATAGAATGAATTTGGCAATACTCCTTTTGTTTCTATTTTTGTGGAATAGATTGAAGAGTATTGTATTAGCTCGTCTTTGAAAGTCTGGTAGAATTCTGCACTGAAACCATCTGGCCCTGGGCTTTTTTGTTTTGTTTTGTTTTGTTTTTTTAATGGGAGACTTATTGACTGCTTCTATTTCCTTAGGGCTTATATGACCATTTAACTTGTTTACCTGATCTTGATTTAACATTGGTAAGAGTAATCTATCAAGAAAATTGTTCATTTCATTTAGATTTTTCCAATTTTGTGAAATACACCTTTTAAAGTAGACCCTAATGATTTTTTGAATTTTGCCAGAGTTTGTTATATCTCCCTTTTAATTTCTGATTTTGTTGATTTGTGTACTTTTTCTGCCTTTTAGTTAGTTTGGATAAGGTTTTGTTTATCTTTTTGATTTTCTTGAAAAATCACATCTTGGTTTCATTGATTTCTTTGTTTCTAATTTATTGATTTCAGCCCTGAGTTTGATTACTTCGTGCTGTCTAGTCCTCTTGGGTGTGTTTGCCTTTTATTTTCTAAAGCTTTCAGGTGAGATGCTTAGTGCTAGTATGGAATTTCTCCAACTTCTTCAGGAAAGTACTTAGTGGTATGAACTTTCCTCTTAGCGATGCTTTCACTGTGTCCTGTAAGTTTCATTGTGCCCTACCGGTGTGTTGTGCCTTCATTTTCATTGAATTCTAGGAAGTCTTTAATACCTTTCTATTTCTTCCCTGACCCAGTGGTCCTTGAGCAGGGAGTTGTTCAGTTTCCATGAGTGTGTAGGCTTTTTGTTATTTCTGTTGTTGCTGATTCCAGCTTTAATCTATGTTGATTTGAAAAAGTAAATAGGTAATTCAATTTTCTTGTATCAGTTTAGGTTTGGTTTGTGCCTGACTATATGGTCTATTTTGAAGAAGGTTCCATGAGGTCCTGAGAAGAAGGTATACTCTTTTGTGTTTGGGTAAAAAGTTCTATAGGCATCTATTAAGTCTATTTGTTTCATGACATCTGTTTGTCTTATTATTTTTCTGTTTAGTTTCTGTTCCAATGATCTGTATGTTGTTGAAAATAAAATGGTGTTGGGCTAATTTACGTTTATTATTATCCCATGATTATTATGGCAGTATTACCTAACCTGCTATCACAATCAATAAGAGACAGACAGCTGCTATATTTTATAATTGCCTTATTTACTTTTAGCTGGGTAGATATTTCATCTACACTATCTTAGTAACCTCCTCATACACCTCCCAGCCTCCATCCAATGCCATCCAACTTAACCTATCTTAACCTTAGTCCTATCTGGACTACCTAATATTCATAATCTTATAAATATTTCCTTATATTTTTCATCTTGGTGTTTTTTCCATCCGTGATATCCTTGGAGTTCTTCCTCCCAGCCCATGTGGTTCCTTCTCTATTTTAGTCCATGTGGCATCCTTCTTCCTCCTCTCTTCTTGTCTCTCTGTTTCCCATGATTCTTCTGAACCCATAGCCCAGGAACCTTAGCCACAAATAACCCATTCTGCCCTGCCCAAGTTTTAGGCCTTTAAATCAACCAATCAGGATTAATGTCTTAGGTAGGTTTACACAAAAATAGAGCAGTAACCAGATCTTGAAGGCCAGTAATTAGTAATAAAATACAAGCATCAGACCAATCCCCTACATTTACCTTTTCTGTCTAAATAAAAAGACCATTTTTAACATTTTTAACATTTTTATTTTATATTGATCACAGGTTATGTACTTTGTATTCCAGCTGTAGCCCCCTTCCGCATTCCCTCCCTATCCTCCCCTTCCCTCCCTCATCTCCTCCCTGCACCTTTCCAAGTCCACTGATAGGGGAAGACCTCCTCCCCTTCCATCTAACTCTGGCTTATCAGGTCTCTTCAGGAATAGCTGCAATGTTCTCTTCTGTGGCCTAGCAAAGCTGCTCCTCCCTCAGGGGGTGGGGAGGTCTAAGAGCCAGCCATTGAGTTCATGTCCAAAATAGTCCCTGTTCCCCTTACTAGGGTACCCACTTGGATACTGAGCTATCATTTGCTACATACAAGCAGGGGTTCTAGGTTATATCCATACATGGTCCTTGGTTGGAGAGACAGTCTCATAAAAGACCCCTGTGCCCTAATATATTTGGACCTTGTGGAGCTCTTGTCCTCTCCAAGTCATACTAATTCCCCCTTCTTTCATATGATTCCCTGCACTCTGCCAAAGGGTTCATTATGTTTCAAAAAGACCATTTTTAAGCCACTAAGCTTAATTATAAAACTATAACTACCTTCAACCCCATAAGAGACTTGAGAATGAATAAAATTAATTACTTGGGTAAATAGGAAGTACATGCTAGCAGCTTCCAAAAAATAAAAATTGACAGAGACAGTTTGCTGCCTGAACAGCTATCCAAAACTCTCTACAATGTTGGAGCATCATCTTCAGCCTTTTGGTCCCATTTCTTTGACAGACTTACTTGTGAAGCAGGTACTATTTAGCACTTGCTTACCCTGATTTGGCAGAGCTTGGCAATCAACCTAGGCTGCATTTAAGCTTGTCCACTTTAGGCAGATTCTGTCTGTCATAAAGAAAGGGCATTTTCTTTGCCCAGATGACTGGTCTGCCATATTTGAAGCCATATCCATATGGAGGTTCTTCGACGCTCATCATTTTCTTTGAGGTAGGCTGGGTGTTGCCAGGAGATGACATGTTTCATTGTCAAAGAATCTTTAAAATAATAAAAACATTTTAAATAACATATTTTGCAGGTCTTTGAGTTTTTTGAAGACTTATCTATTTATCTTGATATAATCTATCTATCTATATACTCATATCTATCTATTAAACCCAGGATGTATGTTTCTGTAATAAATTAAACTAGTGTCTGGCATGACTATGTTAGTTGATTAACTAACAATCAACTTGTATTGCCTAATATCCTGAACAGCTTATAATAGCAGTTTTAAGTGTATTGGACGTAATCCTTAAATTTGTATCAATATACCAAAAGTTATACCAATGTAACAAAATAACCTTATTTAAATATAAAAATATCTTTAAGTTAAAGTGTAGATTCAATAACTTACTTTTTGTGTTAATATTTCTATAAGATAGTTCTATATCCTCCCTTTTTTCTTTCAACCCTTTTCTCTTTAAGAAAGAAGATAGAGAAAAGGAAAGAAGATAAATCCCTGGGTCTAACCTTATTTTCTCTCTTAATAAGATATTAATAATTTATAAGCAACAAAAATGACAATAAACATCCATAGCCCGAGAAAACAACTAAAAACTTCTCAACCTCCCCTTAAAAGAAATGGGACATTGTTTTGACAGGATGATTCTTACTGGTTTCTGGAGTGAAGGAATTCTGTTTGGCGGCCCCAAGGAAACTGGGGAAATGGTTAAGTAAGCTAGCAATAACATCTGTGACTCAGTCTGTGAATGTTGAGAAATTCCAGGCTTAATGGAAGTTCTGTTGGGAACAATCTGGAATGTTGGACCAACTGAGATCAGCCGTTCTTTTAAAGCTCTCTTGGGAGAGGCTCTGATGAGGAACAGCATCTGAGGTGATTAAAGCTGGAAAGCTGGAACATACAGGATACTGGAACAAATGTGTCAGGGTCTCAGCATGCTGGAGGATGAATCCTGTCAGGTCTGATCCAATGTCATCAGTGTCTGGTTCTTTTGTTCTAAAAACATATAAATTTATCACAACCATTATACAGCTCTAAAACTGTAAATGTATGAGATGTGCAGGATGCACAGATGGCTTTCTGTCCTTTGTATGAGCAGAAGAAAGACATCTGTAAATCTCCATTCATGCCATATGAAATGATGGCATGTACATGTCATAGGGATTTCGTAGACAACAAGAATTATTGTCTCTGTATAGATAGCCATGTCTTATTTTAGGCTGTGTATGTTTCTTCTATGATTTTTCTTGAAAATATTTCCTGGTCCTTGAAGCCAGGAATCTTCCCTTTCTTCTATTCTTATTATTCTTAGGCTTCATTTTTTTTCCTGGTGTCCTTTATTTCTTAGGTGTTTGTGTTAGGAATTTTTCCGATTTAATTTTTCTTTGACAGATATATTAATTTCTTCAATTGTATCTTCTATACCTGGGAACTTTTCCTCCGTCGCTTGTATTCACTGATGATGCTTACTTCTGTGGGTCCCGTTCTAGTTCCTAAGTTTTCTATCTCCAGGATTACCTCTGTGTTTTCTTTATTGATTCTATTTCCTTTTTCAGGTCTTAAATCATTTTATTAATTATCTTCATATGTTTGATTGTGTTTTCCTGTATTTCTTTAAGTGTAAGGAAACTGTATTCATTTCCACTTTAAAGGCCAATATTTGTTTGATTGTATTTTCTTATATTTATTTGAAGGATTTATTTTTTATTTTTATTTTATATTAATCACAGGTTATGTACTTTGTATCCCAGCTGTAGCCCTCTCCCACATTCCCTCCCTATCCCTCCCTTCCCTCCCTCATCTCCTCCCTGCACCTTTCCAAGTCCACTGATAGGGGAAGACCTCCTCCCTTCCATCTAACTCTAGCTTATCAGGTCTCTTCAGGAATGGCTGCAATGTCCTCTTCTGTGGCCTAGCAAAGCTGCTCCTCCCTCAGAGGGTGGGGAGGTCGAAGAGCCAGCCATTGAGTTCATGTCCAAAATAGTCCCTGTTCCCCTTACTAGTATACCCACTTGGGTATTGAGCTACTATTTGCTACATACAAGCAGGGGTTCTAGGTTATAACAATACATGGTCCTTGGTTGGAGAAACAGTCTCATAAAAGACCCCTGTACCCTGATATATTTGGACCTTGTGGAGCTCCTGATCTCTCCAGGTCATACTAATTCCCCCTTCTTTCATATGATTCCCTGCACTTTGCCAGAGGGTTGGTTATGTTTCTTTTTTTTTTAAACTGAATTCTTTATTGTGTATTCACTATTGCATTCATTTTCCTTCAAATTTTTTTTAATTTATTTATTTTTATCTCAATCACAGGTTAGGTACTTTGAATCCCAGGCGTAGCCCCCTCCCCCATTCCCTCCTACCCTCCCACTCCCTCCCTCATCTCCTTCTTCCCCGTCCCCTCCAAGTCCACCAACAGGGGAGGACCTCCTTCCCTTCCATCCAACCCCAGCTTATCCTGTCTCCTCAGGGCTGGCTGCA
>JAQQSO010007962.1:0-10283 GCA_028658305.1 Pachyuromys duprasi
TGAGGTAAGTCAAACCCAGAAAGAAGCACAAGGTATGTACATGGTATGTACTCACTTATAAGCACATATTAGGCTTATATTACAGGATAACCATACTATAATCCACAGACCCAAAGAGGCGAAGTAGCAATGAGGGCCCGGGGCAAGGTGCTGGAATGTCACTCAGAAGGGGAAATAGAACAGACAGCAGAAGTGGATGAAGAAAGGGAACTGAGCAGGAGATGGAATGGGGAGGAAAATAAGGAAGCAGATCAGATGTAGACAGAATGGGAGGTGAGAGGGCTGGAACAAGAAAGGAAACTGAAGGGGGACATCTTTTTGTCAAGCTTGAGGCCTGTGACCAGGTAGGCTCCTGGGAAGATATGGGTGTGACCCTAGCTGAGACTCCCCACAGGGTGACATGAAGACAAGTGACCACCTCTGAGCCAGGCAGGGCTAGTGGAAGGAGGAGAACAACAACCCACCAACAAAACCTGTGATTCAAACAACCCGGCTGACAAGAAATGCAGGGATTATGAGGGAACAAAGATTGAAGGAAAGTCCAAACAATAATTGGCCCAACCTGAGACCTACCTTAGGATAGAGAGCCTGCCCCTGACACTAATAATGATATTCTGCTATGCTTTCTGACAGGAGCCTAACTTGATTATGGTCTGGGAATTTCCAGCCAGGAGGCATTCGACACAGTTGCTGAGACTCGCATCCAAGCATGGGGCAGAACTCCAGCGTCCTGTGGAAGTATTGGGGGAAAGATGGAAGGACCTGGAGAGGACAGGTACTTCACAACAAGACCAATAGCAAAAACTAACACAGTCCCATGGGGTGTTTCAGAGACTGAGACAACAGCTAAGGAGCATGCATGATCTGAACCTAGGCCCCCTGCACATATGTAGCCTTTGGGCGGTTTGGTCTTCATATGGAGCACCTGGTGAGCGGAGGGGATGGGGGCTACTGCCTGCTTCTGTGTCACCTTTCCCTGGCAGGGCTGTCTTGCCTGGCCTTGCAGGATGATGATATGCTCAGTCATGATGTGATTTGATGTGCTGGGGATTTGATGTGTTAATTGGGGTTTGGGGAGAGGAGCTCCCATTTTCTGGGAGGAAAGGGAGAGAGTAATGGTAGGGAAAAGAGAGGATTGGGAGGAGAGGACGGAGGAATGTAAAGTAAATTTTACAAAGAAAAAATAAAATAAAAAAAAAATGGCAGCACTTTCAACAAATGGTGCTCGTCAAAATATAGCTTCATGTAGAAGAAGGAAAATAAACCTATATATATTTATCACCCTCCAAAAACTCAAATACAAGTGGATCAAGAGCCTCAACATAAAAGCAGATATTCAAAACCTGATAGAAGAGAATGTTAGAAATAGGTCTGAACTCATTTGAATAGAAATGGGCTTTCTGAACAGAATAAAGATACCAGAGAAATTAAGACCAACAATTATAAATAAAACCTCATGAAGCTAAAAGTCTCTGCACAGCAAAGGACACTATAATTCAGTCCAAGTGGCAGGCTACAAAATGGTAAAAGATACTTACCAAAGATATATATGGCAGTGGAATACTATGTAAAATATCCAAAGAACTAATAAAAAACTGGACATAAAAATAATGAACTTTACAAGTGGGATACAGAACTATACAAAGAGTTTTAAATATATGAAAGAAAAGTGGCTGAGAAATACATAAAGAAATAAATGTTCATTATCGTTAGCCATCATGTAAATTAAAATTAAAATTAATTTGAGATTTCATATTACTCCAATCAAAATGACCAAGATCATAGAAACATGCTGATGAGGGTACAGAGAAAGGGAAACAGCTGATCATTGTTGACTGGAGCCCAGATTTTGTACAATAACTATAAAAACTGTTGTGGAATTTCCTCAAGAAACAAATAACCGATATAGCTCAAGATAGAGCTATCACAAGCATGGGCATATACTCAGAATTACCTAAGTTACTACAGAGATGCTTGCTCATCCACGTTTATTGCTGCATTATTTATAATAATGAAAAACAGCCTACATGGCCATCAGATAATAAATAAATTATGAAAATAGGATATATTTACTCAGTGGAATATTATTCAACTGTTAAAAAAATGAAATTTTCCCATGAATAGATGTAGCTAGAAGCAATCATTGTGATTGAAGTAACCTAGATCCAAAAAGACAAATATTGCATATTTTCTTACTGTGGAGATTAGCTCTTAAGCTTCCATTATATGTACTACAATCATTGTAATTATTGGGTATATACTAAGTGACCAATAGGGAATACAGGGCTTTCCAAGGAAGGGGAACTTGGATATAGTGTTATAAGGAGAATAGAAGCTCAGTATCCAAGTGGATACCCTAGTACAGGGAATAGGGACTATTTCTGACACGAGCTGAATGGCAGGTTCTTTGACCTCCCCACCCTACAAAGAAGGAGCAGCTCTCCTAAGCCACAGAGAATGACTTTGCAGCCAGTCCTGAAGATACCTGGTAAACCAGAGTCAGATGAAAGGGGAGGACTTGGAAATGATACTGGAGTAGATGAGGGAGGGTAGGATTGGGAGGGAATGATGGAGCGGGATTCTCCTGGGATACAGAGTTAATAAAATGTAACTAATAATAAAAACAAATTTAAAAAAATTAAAAAAAAATAATGAGAGAGGCGGGAGTTTTCCCCATAGATGAAGAAAACAAAATATTGCATGACAAAACCAAATTTGAACAATATTTGTGCAAAACCACAGCCGTACGGAAAACAGTAGAAGAAAAGCTCTAACCAAGAAGGTTAACCACACCCAAGAAAACCACAGAAATAAATAATTCTCCTGCAGCAAAACCAAAGGAAGAGAAACACACACACATACACATATAGTATTACCAACAACACCAAAATAACAGGAACTAGCAGTCAGTGGTCATAAATCTCCCAATGTCAGTGGATTCAATTCTTCAATAAAAAGACACAACCTAACAGATGGATGTGTAAACAGGATCCATAATTCTGCTGCATACAAGAAACACACCTCCACAACAAAGATAGATATTTACCTCAGAGCAAAAGGCTGAAAAAGATTTTCTATGGGAACAGACCAAAAAAGTAAGCTGGAGTAAGCATTTTATTAAATAAATAATGATTTTCAGCAAAAATTTGTCAAAATACATGGGGAAGGAAACTTCATACACATCAAAGAAAGAAAATTCTTTAAAAGGATATCTCAACTCTGAAAATCTCTGCCCCAAATACAAAATGGCCAACATTTGTTATGAAAAAAAGTACTAAATTTAAATCACAAGTCAGACCTCACACATTAATAGTGAGAGACTTCAACACCTCACACTTACCAATGGACAAATCATCAAGAATGAAACTAAAAACAGAATAATGAAACTAACAGATGTTATGAATCAAATAGACCTAATAGATATCTACAGAACATTTCCCCAAAAAAAAGAATATGCCTTCTTCTCAGCACCTCACAGTACCTTCTCCAAGGCTGACCATATAGTCAGCCACAAAGCAAACCTCAACACATACAAGAAGATTGAAATGATCCCTTGTATCTTATCAGATCAGCACAAATCGAATAAAGCTGGACTTCAACAACAACAATAAAAACAACAGAAAGCCTACAAACTCATGAAAAATGAACTACTCTCTACTTAATGACCATTGAGTCAGGTATGACAAAAGAAATTAAATACTTCCCAAAATTCAATGAAAATAAAGGTACAACATACCCAAATATAGAGGACACAATGAAAGCAGTAGTAAGAGGAAGGTTCACAGCACTATGTCCCTTCATAAAGAAGTTGGAGAGTTCTCATACTACCATCTTAACAGCACATCTGAAAGCTGTAGAACAAAAAGAAGTAAACAGATCTAAGAGGAGGAGGTGTTCAATCAATCAGTAGGGCTGAAATTAATAAGTTAGAAACAAAGAAAACAATATAAAGAAGCAATGAAACCAAGAGCTGGTCCTTTGAGAAAATCAACAAGATAGACAAACTCTTAGACAAACTAACTTAAAGGCAGAAGGAGAGTATCCAAAAGACCAAGATCAGAAATAAAGAGGGACGCATTACAACAGACTGAGGAAATACAAAGAGTCATTAGTTGTAACTTCAAAAGCTTGTACTACAGAAAATTGGAAAATCTAAAGTCAATGGATGATATTCTGGATAGATTCCATTTAACAAAGTTAAATAAAGATCAGGTAAACTATTTAAATCATCCTAGAAACCCTAAAGAAATTGAAGCAGTCATTAAAAGTCTCCTAACCATAAAAAAGCCCATGGTCAGATAGTTTCAGTGTAGAATTCTATCTGACCTTCAGAGAAGAATTAATACCAATACTCTTCAAATTATTCCACAAAATAGAAACAGGAAGAGCATTGCCAAAATCATTCTATAAAGCCACACTTATCCTGATACCTAAACCACACAAAGACTCCAAAAGAAGGAGAATTTCACACCAATTTTTCTTATGAACATTGATGCAAAAATGTTCAATAAAATACTTGCAAACCTGATAAAAAACACACACATCAAGTACATCATTCACGTGATCAAGTAAGACCCTATGCACGTCTTTAATCTATGTCAGTTCATATGACCTTTTCTGGCTTATGTTCATTTGGATTAATATGCTGATTTAGAGCAGTAATTCGAAACCTCCCCAATGATTCAATGCTTTAATATAGTCTTCTGTGTGTATATTATGGCCTCTAATTTGTTGTGTCTATTGTATTCTTAAGTATGCAAGTAAGTGGGTCTCTGATTCTTGTATCTTCTTTTGTGTTCTGTTCCTTCTGTTGGTTGCCTTGCCCAATTTGGAAGTGATTTTTTTTTCTGAATTACTTCAATTTACATCTCAGTCATAGGCCCCTCCCTTTTCTCCTCCCAGTCTGTGTCCATCCTGAAGCCACTCTTGCCCTATTTCTCAGAATAGAGAAGTCCTCCTACTCAGATGCCTAAGCTTATCTATTCACATGAGGACTGAATTCCTCCCCTGTGGGCTGCTAGAGAATCCCCAAAGGGAGAAGTGATCAAAAAGCAGGCAAACAGGGTCCTACCACACAGGGCCTCTGAAAGACTCTACCAAGCAGTGTATCAAAGCAGAAACTGAGACTCAAAACCAAACCTTCAGCAGATGGCAGGGAAGCATATGAAAGAAGGGGGAGTTAATGTGATCTGGAGAGGACAGGAGTGCCACAAGATCCAAATATATCTGGGCACAGGGGCCTTATATGAGACTTTCTTCAACCAAGGACCATGTATGGATATAACCTAGAAGCTCTGCTCACCTGTAGCCCATGGTAACTCAATATCTAAGTGGGTACCCTAGTATGGGGAATAGGGACTATTTCTGACATGAACTGAATGGCAGGCTCTTTGACCTCCCCACCCTGCAAGGGAGAAGCAGCCCTGCTAGACCACAGAAGAGGACTGTGCAGCCAGTCCTGAAGAGACCTGATAAAGCAGGGTCAGATGAAAGGGGAGGAGATCCTCCCCTATCAGTGGACTTGGAAAGGGGCAGGGAGTAGAGGAGGGAGCGACTGTGAGATTGGAAGGGAATGAGGGAACAGGATTCACCTGCGATACAGAGTTAATAAAATGTAACTAATAATAAAAATTAAAAAGTCATGCTAAAAAAAGCGCAGGCAAATAGTCCATGTCAATGATATCCTCTACTCCCCTAACTAATGCTCTGACATAGAGCCTGATGCACATTTGAATTACCTTCTTGCAGTCTGTGCTTTGTAGTATGTCTAGGTTTTTGGGGCATTCCCATGGTGCTCCTTGCCAAGAACTCTTATTTTTACATTTCTATCCACACTGACATATGCAATGTAAAACATAGTTTCTCTGCATCTGTACTTACCCAACCAATACGTGGTTTTGAATATTCTAGTTTCCTCAAAAGCTGTCCTATCCTATATAGACAAAGAATTCTTTGCTTCTATTATGTGTCAACTGAACCTATATGTATGATTATACCATCATACAGGGCACACAGGAAGACAAGTGATCTTATGCATCTCCTATGACAACCCAATGGTGCTTTTGTTTACAAAAAACAAAATAATAATATTGTCACCTCTGATCTCAGCCCCATACACACATTTGTTTACATCATATTATGTCTAGGTAGGGAAGCCTCCTAGGAACTACAATAAAAAGTTTGTGAAAGAACCATTTCTGCGCACAATAAGATTGAGAAGTGTTGTTGAAGTTTTATATAAAGTAAGGGTTGCTTTTGGAATAAGGCCAATAAGACATTTATAGTTCAGTTCCCATATGATATTTAATGTACAGAAATGAAAAAAATCAGTTATTTCAAAGGTCTTCACTATTGCTGGAATTTTTTCAGAAAGCAGAATTCCCTGTGCTGAGCATCATTTATTCTACTGCTGTCTAAGTAAAGATGTAAGAAAGAGAAGGAAGAAGTTGGTTTCCAATTCAGGTCACAGGCTTGCACTTTGGAAAAGTCAAACCCAGCCTGGGTATGTAGGAAGCTCTGTGCACAGAAACTTGAGTAGTTGTTCATTTTCTCACTCACATCCTTCCTCTCCTAATAATTAAATCCTAATTGAGCTTGAAATAACTTCTGAGCAAAACAGATGTAGTAACTGTGGGGACAGAGTGGACCTATTCTTCAGGGACTGAGGCCCTGCAGAGGCCATCCATCCCCCTGACACTGTGACAACATGAAACTTGAAGTCCACAGTACCTGATGACAGCCAAGAGCCCCACAGATCCAGACTGTACAAATATGACCTGAAAAGTGTCACATTTCCAGCACTGCTCCAGAGCCTGTCTGCACCACAGTGATCCAGGTGAATCGTGGAGGTAAGATCTTAGATCCCCTCAGCTGTGCCATGGAGGGGTTCATTAAAGCTGAAGTCTCTCTCTGACTAAGCCAGGAAATAAGCTAAGAAGCTCTGTGAAACTTGAGTCCTTCACCTTGCTTTGGGCACTGAAAACGCTGGTCTCTGGGTCCAGAGAAATCAAAGACAAGTTCCTGGGGATATGGAAATGGAACAGAAATGCTGAGGTATCTTTATCCATCCTCTGGCTGGAGTACCATGACAGAATACTGGGTGGGTCTTTGCCTAAGGTTACCTCCTTGCCTTTTGTAAAAGGAATCAGTATGATACACACAATTTTTAGATGTCTATCAAAAATTTGAGACAAGCATTATGATACAGTCCTGTAACAGCAGCACTAGAGAGTCTGAGACAAGATAATTGTTCAAGGCTAGCCTGGTTTAGGGAGATTGTCTCAAAATAAGGAGACAAAAGAAAACAAACAAAAATTCTTATTCTTTCGCCTCCACGATTCCAGCATTGTGATGCCAACAGTGTCACTAATGTTTGTAAAATTATTATTTCTTGCATTTGATGCATATCCATGTTTCAAATATTGGCATATATATTCTTTAAAAATAACTTTAAATTCCCGATTAACAGTTTCCCTTCTGTACCCATCCTACAGGCTCTCGATTGTATAATATTATACATACATATGTCAGCTTCAGTCATGGCATGTTACTGCATGTGGAGAACTCTGAGCCACTAAGTGTAAGGGTTACCATTACCATCTTGAGAATAGCTGCTCTAGCATCTAGCTGTGAACTCATTACATCTTCAAAAAGCTCATCTTAACTTTAGCACATCGTTAAGCATCAAAGAATAATACCATGTATTTTGGTTTCATTTGCTTTGTTTTAGAAACCAGATAGATCGTTGTAATCTTCCTGACGCTTGGGGGCTAGACCCATACATGTCAGCACTCTTATATTAATTTTCTAGCATTTCAGAACATAAATCTCCTCTCCTTCCACTGACAGTCCAATTCAGCAGAATGAATCTGTTATGAAAAATTAGAAGGTGATTGCAAACATGATTTAAAGTTTAGAAGAGGGAAGACATGACCACCAAAAGAGCGGTGCCCAGGAAGGCAAACATGAGGCAAACAAAAAATTAATATTTTCTACCATGACTGGGGGTGAACTGATAGTAGGGGTTTTTACAGATTCCAATCACTAACTGAATGCTTACATTTTATTGTAAATATGGTAATGAATGCTGATGTGCATGTTATTAATATCTGGAGCATTATTCACTATGATCAGATACTATAGATGGTATTGTTATTTCTAGAATGCAGTAAAAGAACAGATGAAAAATAATAATTGACTATTAAAGTCGTTTAGCCACCTGAACACAAACGTGGAAAAAATCAGGTTAAAATATGTCACATATGAAATCATAGGGACATAGATATTAATATAATCCCCTGAGTTTAGCAGGAAAGAGAGCAGTGAACAGAGACATTCCAAGTACTCAGAACACACATAAACCCGTGTAGCCACTGAAGCATCCATATTCCTTTTATTCTCAAAATGGTGCCCAGAGCTTATGCTAAATCCCTGAAAAAATGAGAATGGAGCTCCTGAACATGAGTAACACCCACCCAGATCTAAGTTCTGGAATCAGCTCAGACTGATGTAGAATAGAGCAGCCTGCTTGAAAAAACAGGTTGAAAGAATCAAAGAAACAAACAAAAACAGAACACCCAGGAGAGTAGGCTGTAAAGCAAAAGCACACAACTGCTGTTCACAAGGGCCTGCACAGGCAAACGGCACCGTGATATCTGCTCACCCCGGTGTGTCCCAGGCTACTGTGCTGCATGCATCTGTACTGAGGGCCCATAACTCACAAACTGCATTCATCTCATTGCAGCACCTAATGCTTCATCAATCTACTTCTTCCATCCACATCATCATCCCCTGGTCCAGAGCTGCTCCAGGCTCCCTTAGGTGCCCAGAGGTCACTCATTGAGGTCACAGATGCCCTGAGTCATTCAGTAGGATGACAGGTGATCTCTTTCATAGGAAGTGCCACAGGGTTCCCCTGGCTGCAATTTGGTGGTTATAGAAATTTTTCAGCATACCTTTTGGTGATTCACTTTTAACTGCTGGGCCATGTCTGGAAAGGTTTTTCAGTTTGTCTTGACATTGAGGACTACCTTAAATAATATCTAGTGAACATTTCTATGGAGTGAAACTACAGAAGGGTTATTACACATTTTTAAAAAATATTTAAATGTAGAAATTGAACATATAAAACTTTGAAGCCAAATGCAAGTATAGAAATTCTTATGCTAATCCAGAGGCAAACAAGGAAATATTGTTGAACAAATAAGGAGAGATGTAAAAGCTAAAGTTACTAGATCTCAGAGATGTCACAAGTGTAGACGAGAAAAGTTTCTCAGTGTCTGCATGTGATGTGGAGAAGGCACACAGGTTAAGAATGAGCCTCAGGCTTTGGAAATTGGGTGGAAACATACGATGAAATAGAATTAGAAACATAGGGAGAAATTATGGGTGGATAAAGGTGGAATTTGGTGATTAACTATGCTGAGAGGTAAAAAGGATAATGCAGAAATGCAGACACTCACAGACAGACAGACAGACACACACACAAATTTAAGCAAGTCAGTTTTGCTAATGTACAGGTATAAAAGTGAAAATCTCCTTTAAAACTTTAGAATTGTTGCTAAAATCTCATTTAGAATGGCAAACAGGATAGACAACAGAAGGGGTAGAAGAGAGGAAACAGGGTGGGAGACCACTATAGAGGGTCCTTGGAAAGGATTCACCCAACAGGGGATCAAAGCAGATGCTGAGAACTTAGGCAAACTTTAGGCAGAGTACAAGATATCTTATGGAGAAGAAGGATATGGGGATAGAAGGACATGGAGGGAACAGGAGTCCCACAAGGAGACCAACAAAACTAAAAGCTCTAAGCCCAGGGGGTCCTGCAGAGAATGATGCGCCAGCCAAGGACTATGCATGGAGAGGAACTAAAACCCCTGCTCAGATGTGGCCAATAGGCAGCTCAGTGTCCATATGGATCTCTGAGTGAGGGGAGCAGGGGCTGCCTCTACCATGGATTCAGTTGATTGCTCTCTGATCACTCACTCCTGATGATGCAGCTTTGTCAGGCACTGAGGAAGAGGACCCATGCAGTGCTGATGAGACTTAACAAGCTATGGGCAGATGGCAATAGTGGAGAACTCAGCATTTCAGTGAAGCAGGGAAGGTGATGAAGAGAAGAAGGAGGGAGGGTGTGACTGGGGGAGGTGAGGGGTTTCAATCGAATTATACAATAAATAAATTGTGGAGAAAAATAAAAATAAAAAACCTTTAGATTTATATGAGAGTTACTGAACAGCTATCAGAGATCACAAATAATGCAGACTACAGGTAAAACTGGGAGT
>JAQQSO010007963.1:0-10283 GCA_028658305.1 Pachyuromys duprasi
GGTCGTCCTCAGTCTGCCCCAGAGACTATGTGGTCCAGTTTAGTATGGCGGCTGCTGGCGCCCTGCGCAGCTACTTGCTCAGATCAGAGCTGTGCGCCGCTGGTCACCTGGAGAATTTTCTGGGGAATAACTGGGTGTCCCTAGGGTTTTCCCACTTGATTTTCTCACCATAGGAGTTCCGCTCACCTGGCAATCACAAATGCTGGTGTTTTAGGTCCCAGAGTTCAGTCTCCTAGTCGCTGCGTTGTTTCTGCTGACCTAGTCCTCAGACACAGTGTCCTCTCGTGGCATCCATCTTGGATCCTCCCCTAGTAGACCATTTCTAGCAAAGCATAAACTCACAATAAATAAATAAATAAATAAGTAATAAATAAATAATGTCTGCAGAGCCTGCTGTGCCACAATTACTAAAGGGGCTTCAGGTACCAAAGGTAGTTCACCTGCCTATCCAGCTATCAAATGGGTATTCACACACAACACCCATGCCTGCCCCTGCACCTGGATATAGTGGTTCAAGTAGAGATAGATTGTGACCCGCGTAGTCATCTCGCCAGCAAGAACGCACACGGACACCAGGATTCTTCTGCAGCAAGCGTTTATTTCAGCAGTGAATGGAGGAAGACCCCAAGCCCCAAAATGGCATGGTTTTTATACCCTACTGGGTGGCGTGTTGGTTCCTGATTAGCAGAGGCCAGTCAGGCCAAATGACGTACCTGAATGGCATGACTCTGGGGCTCATTTCCAGCCCAGGTGCATGTGCAATGGCAGTTGTTTACCAGTCAGCCGGCCGGATGCCGGCGCCATCTTGTAATGGCATTTGCAGGCTCTCTACAATAGATGAGAACAGTGAAACACAATAGGTGCTCTACATGCATGGTGTAGTTGATTGGGGAATTGACAGAGCTCAGGTGTCCATGATTTTTCCTCAAGAAACACCTTCATGGATCAGGAGAAGTACAGTCTAAGCAGATGGAACAGGAAGTGAGAAGATCTGTGACAGAAAGGTGCTTCAAATATGGGCAGAGCACCAGGAAGGCCAGCAGGAGCATGGATGGGAGCATAGAAATTAGGAAAGTGAGACTGCAACATGGAACAGACATAGTCTGAGAAAAGATGCCCCGGGGGGTATTTAGGCAGATGTCTGTGTTTTTCAGTGTTGTACTTATGCCCTTGGAAAGTGGACTTCCCTAGAACAAGATTAGGCAGTTTCCTAACAGGGTCTGTGCAGCCATCCTGATGGAAAAGCAGGTAAACAGCAAAATAACATAGGAAAGCATTCAAAGTGACAGTAATGCTCAAATGTTTAAAAAATAACAAAAATATATTTAAAATACAGTCATTGAAAAACAAGTTACTAAAAAAAAGATTATACAACCAACTACACTCACAACAGAAATCAGGCTTCGTGTGATGAATCAGCATTTCACAGAAATTGTAGTTTTAAAAAGATGCCAGATGTCTGCTTCTGTTAAAGGCACACAGGAAACATGAACACTTCCTACTAAAAGACAGGAAATCTGGAAACACATTTTTAAATTCTGGTTGGTGATGAAATAGGAGGCATAGCAAAGTAGTGGGTATCTACAGGACCAAGAACAAGGAAGACGGGCAGTGACCCTGTTTTTATATATATTTCCATATAGGTATTTCCATACCCAAAGGCCCTTGTTGGCTATGGATGTCAGCTAAGAATGTGAGCTGTGGAAACTGGAACAATCTTCTGGACTAGCAGGAGGAAAAACAGAAGCCAGGACCACAAGGAAAGTGTCCTGGAACCTGAACTTTGGGATAGGAAATGCAACATTCCTCTGTTGAACAGAGAAATGAAGGTGAAGTGACCAACCTCTAGGACTGCTGCCCAGGACAGGCAATGGGGTTTCCAATGAACCTTGATGTCTGCTTTAGAATCACATTCATGAAATAATTGCCACTGGAATCCACCAGAAGAGGAGGAAACTTATAGCTGGGAATCAGTACATCACTATGGGCTCAAATACTCAGATCAATTCTTTTTATTTTTTTCTTTATACATAATTTTTTGTTTATTACAATTTATTCACTTTGTATCCAGTTGTAGCCCCTTCCCTCTTCCCCTTCCAACCCTGCTCTTCCACACTCCCTCAGGGGTAATCAAAGTCAGCCACTGAGTTCATGGCAGAGAGAGCCTCTGATCCCCTAACTAGGGAAGCCACATGGAGACTGAGCTGCCATGGGCTACATCTGAGCAGGGGTTCTAGGTTAGCTCCATGAATGGTCCTTGGTTTGAGTATCAGTCTCAGAAAAGACCCCTGTGCCAAGTTTGTTTTCTTGTTGTTGTTCTGTTGCTCCCCTTGTGGAGCTCCTGTCCCCTCCAGATCTTTCTATCTCCCCATTCCTTCATAAGATTCCCTGCACTCTGCCCAAAGTTAAGCTATGAGTCTCAGAATCTGCTTCAACAGCCTGTTGAGTAGAGTCTTTCAGAGGACCTCTGTGGTAGGCTTCTGTCTTTTTCCTTGTTTTCTCCCTCTTCTCATGTTTATCCTGTTTGCCTTTCTGAATGAGGAATGAGCATCTTACCCAGGGTCATCCTTCTTGATTAGATTCTTTAGGTGTACAGATTTTAGTATGATAACCCTATATAAATGACTAATATCCACTCATAAGTGAGTATATGCCATATGTGTCTTTCTGCTCAGGGTTTCCTCACTCAAGGTGATCTTTCCTAGTTCCCACCATTTACCTGAAATTTTCAAGATTTTCTTGTTTTTAATTGCCAACTGGTACTCCATTGTGTAAATGTACCACAATTTCTGTATCCATTCTTCAACTGAGGGACATCTGGGTTGTTTCCAGCTTCTGGCTATCACAAATAAAGCTCCTGTTGATATAATGTTCCTTTGGAATGTATACACCTTACCCTTGTTCATTCAAATGCTGATTTCTCTCCCCACTCTCTGGTTTCAATCCAGATATTGCATTATAATACTTATTCTAAGCATCCTGTCTCAACTCTGTGTAAACAAAATAAAGTAACTGGACACAATGTTGAACTGGGAGGAGCCAGAGGACAGGAAAAAGTGGGAGGAGAGAGGGCAGGGAGAGCTAGGGGAAGGAGAGTTAAGAGAGAGATCTTGGAACTATGTGGAGATGGACTGGACCTAATATATCACTAAAAGCAAGTATAATGCGGGAAATCTAAATGTGAGGAAACTATGAGGGCTTGGAGGTTTAGGAGGGAGTAACTATTGCCCAGCATTGTGTTCTAGGTTAACTAAAATCCCAGTCTCTGTGTGGTGAATTGGTAATACAGCTGTTTAAGACTAACAGCAGCTTTACCAGAAGATATATCAATAGGAAATATTAATAGATAATTATAACAAATGGTGCCCAACTAATTCAAGTATCCACACCCTTTAAATCATACTTTACCATAATTTGGTGGGGGGAATAAGCTCCCAGTGATAAAACCCAAACTTAAAAACTAAAAACTCCCAGGTCAGTTTAAGAGAGGCTCTTAAACCAGCCCAGGAGCAAAAGACAGCCTCCTGTGGGCAGACCTGAGACTTAACAAAACTGGCTGCTGCTACAGTCTATCTGAGGGGTAAACAAGCATGGCTCCTTTACACTGTGGGTGGGTCAACTGGCTCATCTCCACAGCCATGGCAGGAAAGAAAGGAACTGAAGGCAGACAAACGTCTAGACAGAGTTTGGCCTAAAACTGCATCTAAAATAAAAAATTGCCATGGCAGAGAATGTTTTAATCCCTTTTGGCTTTGTTTTGGCTGTCATAGTCATGGATCTAGTTGCAATATGTTTAATGATGTTGGTTCTTCTTCATGCCTTCTCCAAGAAAGTTTAAGGAGAAAATGGGGAAAAAAACAAGGATTGGAATACTGAGTTACAGACAAGAAAAAGGGCACTCCTCCTAATAGTTAGATCAATAAAGGCTAAAATCCAAAGCTCTCTGGCTGCAAGATACTTGTCAGCTCTTTCTGGTAAGGGTCTGCCAAGACAATTCACTGAAACATCAACTAAAATAACCAACTGGGCTTTGTTTGTTATAGCATAAATTGGCACAACTGACCCCAAACTTAAAATTTTCTTCTCTCTTTGTTTGATTTTCATTTAAAGACTTTGAGTTACAATGATACTGACTTAAAAAATATATAAATATCTAAACAAGTTGGTGAAGGCACATGCCTTTCTTCCCAACACAAAGTAAAAAGAAACAGGCAGATCTCTGAGTTCAGGATCAAGCATATTTACATAATAAAAGCCAGGATGGCAACTCCTGCTCTTTAGCCATTTGCAGAGATACTCTAAGATTTAAAATGACAAAATTTTCCTTAAGGTTACCATGTAAATTCCTTTATCTTAATAATAGATATTATATCCTTGCTGGTTTAAAGTTTGGATTCACATCATTTTTAGGTTTATGTAAAGAGAAATAATGTCACACTGCTCTGGAAACTGGCCTTAGCTTTTTAAAAGTGAGACATTTTCACGGGGGAAAAATGTTGGTCATGCCTATGTAAAAAAGACACAAGAGGCTTACAGTTTTAAAAGTATATGCCAACATAGTTTAGTCCTAAAAACTCAAAAATTATATTCATATGTTTAAATAACAAAAATGTCCATCCCATATCAAAAAAGGGACAAGCCAAAGAATAGCCAAAACCAATGTAAAAATCCAGGTACAAGATGCCAGGGATATACTTAAATGCTAAGGGTAAGAGAGTTTATATGCTAATGCTAAGAGAGTTTAAATGAAGTTTGGCATTTAAAGGCATAACTGTTCATTCTGTATAAACAAAGGGATAGGACAATTAGTTACAATATATATAAAAATCTAGGGCTAAACCTCAAAAAAGATACAAGATACCTACGGTATGTATATTCTAAATTAAAAAGGAGTTTATATAAAGTTTACTTAAAACATGTGTTTTCTATTGCTCAAGGCAACCAGCTTGTCTCTCTCATGGGAGGCTTCTCTAGGGAAATAGGTAGCAACTTGGCCTAATACAATAGGCACACAAGAGCCCCAAAAGATATTTTAATCTATCCAACCTTGTTTTGATTTCAACAGGATAATGATTGTATGTTCAATAATAATGGTAACTTATATTGCTGATCCCTTTACTTGGGAACAACTCTAAAAATGACTGAGACATAAAATGTGTCTCCAAGGGGCTGGAGAAATGGCTCAGCAGTTAAGAGCACTGACTGCTCTTCAAGAGGACCTGGGTTCAATTCCCAACTGTCTCTCTCTCCAAAATCTGACACCCTCACACAGAGATAGATGAAGGCAAAATACCAATGCACATAAAAATGAAAATAAATTAGTTATATATATATATATATATATATATATATATATACATACATATACATATGTGTGTGTGTGTCTCCAAAACTTCAACAATACTTGGCCAATAAATCCTTGGCTATAATATCCACAAAATGTATTATGTTAACCTTTTAATTTGCAAAGATAAAATTGGCTCACAGTTTAGTTTCATCCTGCATATCTCACACATTTATAATTTTAGAACCCTATAATGCTTGTGAGAATTTATATGCTTCCAGAACAAAAGAACTAGACACCAGAGATGCTGGATCAAACCTAACAGAATCATTCTTCAGCATGCTGAGACATTGACACATCTGTTCCAATATTCTGCTTGTTCCTGCCTCAACTGTTTCAATTGCAGTTTCTCATCAAAGCCTGCTCCCAAAAGAACTTTGAAGAAAACTACTAATCTTAATTAGTAGTTAAATGTGGTCCAGCATTTTAGACTGTTCCAAAGAGGACTTTCATTAAGCCTGAAATTTCTCAACAGTCAAAGACTGGACCACAAATATTATTGCTTGCTTAATTAACCATTTTTTCCAATTTTATTTGGACCTCCTACAAGATTTCTACATGTCCAAAATGTCAGCTAGAAGAAATCCATGAGAACAACGTCCAATTTTCCTTAAAGGGGGTTGGGTATGTTTTTGGTTGTTTGCTATGGCTACAAAATTTTATTGTCATTGGTAGATGTTTATTATTAATGCTCTTATTCAAAGTGAAACAAGGAATATACAGGGATAGCTTATAGGAATAGAAAAAATAGATTATTGAATCTACTCAACCTGGGGTTTTATTTGTTATTCTCAAATAATATTAATTTTAACTCTGGTATAGGATTTGCATATTGATGCAAAAATAAGTATTTTTGATACATTAGTATAAGCTTTAGGATATTAATACAAATTCAAGGTTACTTCAATATTTTTAAACAGATTTTAAAAACGGGTTAGGGTATCAGTAATGCAAGTTAATTGCTAGTTATTCAACTCATAGTCATGTCTATTTTATCACAAGAGTATACATACTAAGTTTAACAGATAGATATTATTTGTAGACAGATCGATTACATAAAGATAGGTAGTCTTCAAAAACTTCAGAGACCTATAGAATATGGCATTTAAAAACATTTTTCTTATTTTAAAGATTCCTTGACAATGAGACAAGTCATCTCCTGGCAGCACCCCACCTACCTGAAAGAAGATAATGATCATTGAAGAACCTCCATATGGAGATGACCTCAGATGTGGCAAACAAGCCACTTGGGTAAAGAAAATACCCTTTATTCACAACAGACAAATGCAGGACAAGTCGACGGCTGAACTCTGCCAAGACAGGGTAAGCAAGTCCTAAATAGTTCCTGCTTCACGTATATGTCTGTCAAATATTCTGAGCCAGAAGGCTGGAGATGATGCTCCAACATTATAAAGAGTTATGGGAGTTTCTGGTGGGGACAAGATGGCGGCACCAGTAGGACGCTGCTTCTGAGCAGCAGAACATTTTCAGCACAGCGACCAAGAGCCTAAACTCTGGGCCCTAAAACAACAGTGATCCTGTTTTCCAGGTGAGAGGAAGCCCCAAGGTGCCAGAACTGGCCTGGTCCATTCCCAGGACACCCAACCAGAACCCAGAAGAGATCCCCAATCACGCAGGCACTCAGTCACCAGACCAGAGCCACACGCCTGTGTGTCCTGTTCACCTTCCCAGGCTGAATGGTGGGCACAAAAACACCAGAGATTGGGAGTCCCAGTCGAGAAAAACCCACAGGAAAGGAAGGAAACTGGACTGACCTAGGTCACGCAGCCTTCCCCGGGAAAAGGTCTCGAAGAATGGCAGGCATGCGATGCCATCTCTGAACTAGGCTCCACCCTCAAGCACAGAGACTTGCTGTGCACCCAATTCTCTGCCACAGAAGAACTGTGCATGCCAGGGCACCAGAGCCTGGGTTTCCCTATCGGGAGAAAACCCCACAGGGAAGGAAGCAAACAGGGACTGAGTTAAGGTACCCAGGATCTCCCTGGAAAAGGTCCCCAAGACCTACAGTTGCTCGAGCTACCAGCCCAGAGACCTGCTGTGCACCAACTACCCGTCACAGACAGATCTGTGCAATCCCGAGCACCAGAGCCTGGGTTTCCCTGTCAAGAGAAAACCCCACAGGGAAGGACATCAAATTGATGAATCAAGGGGGTGGAACCCAAAACAACTGTAGGAGGAGCCCGGGGAGAAGGGGGACAAAACCTAATCTGAGTCCAATAGAACACAGGTCAACGGAGGACTTCTCCGTGGATCTCTCCTGGGGAATTGATTCCTAGGCACTTCCCCATAATGGGCAGAAGCAGCAGCAGGGGTAGCCAAGCCTGCAGCAGAGGAAGCAGGGGAAATACCGCAGCCAGCAGGAAGGCAGCATCCGAGACACCCCAACCAGCATTGAAGCAGAGGAGGCAGCCCGCAGTGCACACAGCAACTGGTAAGGAGCACAGTGCTGCACACTCCAAGCACAGATCTCCAGCATTCCCCCACAGCCTTGTGTGAAGGGGTAGCGGCTGAAGAAGCAGATAGCACTTGCCAACTCAGGAAGAGGAGTGCAGCTTGCCAGGCTCACAGCTTCCAGCACAGAACACAGGGCGGGGCTCAGAGAGCCCACAACAGAATATGTGTCCCACCCACAGTGTCATCCGCAGACCTCAGAGTCCAGCCTGCTGACCCCGCCACAGACCATAGACCACCAGGTATTCAGGAAACCTGCTCAGGCACGTTACACCGCAATCTGTGCCTGCTAACTGCGCTGGCATCCACATCCCCTCCTGCACTTGCTCCCAACCCATATGTCCAAAGAAGCTACATACCCTAGCACTCCCACTCAAGAAAAAAATCTCTGCACGCGCGTCCACATGCACGTGCACACACACACAAACACACAGACACATACAAACATGCTTACGATTCTGTGCCAGCGGCTTTTTCTCCCTCAGGAACAACTGAAGCAACAACACACATTCTCAAACCACTGGAACTCCCTGATATTCCTAAAAAATTCTAAATACACCAGAGTAAGATGGTTCCAGTCCAAAGTTCAGACTCAAGGAACAAACAGCGAAGATTATATATAAGCGATGGCCAAAGGTCAACGTAAGAACTCACCCAACAAAAATCAAGACACCATTGCCCCACCAGCAACAACAAAAAACAATGGATATTTAAATTCAGCAGAAACACAGGAAAATGAATTTAAAGCTATGATTATCCAGTTACTACAGGAAAAAAAAGAGGAAACAAACAGAGCTCTCAAAGAAATTCAAAAGAATAAAATGGCCCACATAGAGGAACAATTAGAAACATATAGAGAGGAAACAAATACAAAAATAGGAGCCACCTTCAATCAGATGAAGAAAATAGTGCAAAGCATGAAAACAGAATTAGAATCTATAAAGAAAACACAAACAGAAAAAAACCTGGAACTGGAGAACTTAGAGAAAAGATCAGGAACCACAAAGGTAAGCATCACCAATAGAATACAAGAGATAGAAGAGAGAATTTTGGGAGCTGAAGATACACTTGCTGAAATTGATTCCTCACTCAAAGAAAAAGTAAAATCAGGAAAGTCCCAAACACAAAACATCCAAGAAGTCAAGGATGCCATGAAAAGATGAAACCTAAAAATAATAGGAATAGATGAAAAAGAAGACTCCAGGCTACAAGGATCAGAAAAATTTTTATGGAAGTTATACCAGAAAATTTTCCTAACTTAAAAAAAGAGATGTCCATAAACATACAAGAAGCATACAGAACACAAAATAGACTAGACCAGAAAAGAAATACCTCTCGTCACATCATAGTCACTAAACCTACAAATACTAAACCTACAAAACGAAGAAAAAATATTAAAGGCAGCAAGGGGAAAAGGTCAAGTACCATATGAAGGTAGACCGACCAGAATCACACCAAACTTCTCATCAGAAACTATGAAAGCCAGAAGGACCTGGGCAGAGGTAATGCAACATTTAAGGGAACACAGATGCCAACCAAGACTACTATACCCAGCAAAGCTTTCAATCAACATAGATGGAAAAAACAAAATATTCCATGACAAAACTTAATTTAAGAAATATCTACATAGCAAACCAGCCCTACAGAAGATACTAGAAGGAATACTCCAATCCAATGAAAACAACTACACCAAAGAAAATGTAGGATACAGATAATTTCCCAACAAAAAAAGAAAAAAGCAATAAATCATAGTAAGACCACCAACTCCACAATAAAAGGAATTAACAATCATTGGTCACTATTATCTATCAACATCAATGGACCGAATTCTCCAATAAAAAGACACAGACTAACAGAATGGTTGCAGAAATAGGATCCAACATTCTGCTGCATTCAAGAAAAACACCTGTGCAACAAAGGTAAACACTACCTCAGAGTAAGAGCTGTAAAAATGTGTTTCATGCAAATGAACTCAGAAAAAAAGCTGGGGTAGCGATGCTACTATCTAATAAAATAGACTTTCGACCAAAACTAATCAAAAATGATGAGGAGGGGCACCTCCTTTTCATCAAAGGAAAATTCCAACAGGAGGACATCACAATTTTGAACATCTATGCCCCAAATACAAGACCACCTACATTTGTAAATGAAACATTATTAAAGCTGAAATCTCACATTGACCCCAACACCATAATAGTGAAAGACTTCAACACTCAACTTTCACCAAGGAACAGATAATCTGGTCAGAAGCAAAACAGGGAAACAAGGGTACTCACAGACACCCTAAATCAAATGAACTTAATAGTAGTCTACAGAACTTTTCACCCAAAATCAGAAGAGTATACCTTCTTTTCAGCACCTCATGGAACCTTCTCCAAAATAGACCATATAGTTGGTCACAAAGCAAGCCTCAGCAGATACAAGAAGATTGAAATAATCCCTTATATCCTATATGACCATCATGATC
>JAQQSO010007964.1:0-10282 GCA_028658305.1 Pachyuromys duprasi
TGTTCACTGCTCTCTCTACGCTACAAATAACACAGTCCTTAGCATTTCTACCTATAAAGTCAAGAAAGAGGAATAGAGAATCGATGACTTTATAGGAAGAAATGCTAAGGACTGTGTTATTTGTAGCGTAGAGAGAGCAGTGAACAAGAAAAATATTAACAAGGCTTTCAAAAGGAAAAAAGAGATGAAGCAGGAGAAATTTTCAATTTTCAAACTTCCATTTCATCATTAAGATAATTTATCCTTATTGACATTTTTGTTTGGTGAGACACTGTCATTAAACTTTCTTTTAATTCTTTAAACAGTGTTTCCTTTAGTTTTTAAACCCATTTACAATAGCAATCTTAAAAATATTTTCTGTGATGGGAGGGGCACACCCTAAGGTGACAGCTGCTAGCCATGATGAACCCCAATAAAACCACAAAAACAGAAAAAAAATATTTTCTGCTCATTCTTATATTTGGGACAATCAAAGGACATTTCTATTGCCACGTTTGCCTTTGTGTGAGTTACTGTTTCTGGTTTCCTTGTACCTGACCATTATTTGTTGAAAACTGGATGTACAAAATAATAGAGATTTGAATATGATTTTTCCCTCATCACCTTCAATACTTGTTTTGCCTTCTTTGCTTATTTGTTTGTGTCTTGACTGTAATGGTTCAGTCAAATCTGTTTCCCTCAAGTATGTGACATCTAAAAAAGCATGGCCTTGCTTACATACGTGTAGTATTAACTATCTGGAACAACTAATTTTTCCATACATCAGAAAGCATGGCCTTGCGCATACATGTAGTATTAACTATCTGGAACAACTAATTTTTCTCTTTAATACTCTTGTGGAGCTTTTAGTTGATCTGCCTTTGTAGTAGTATGCACAATGGCTAGCCTTCAATCTCTGAAGTTTGTTTTTTTAAACAAATCCTTGGAGGCATATATTATTTCATAGTCAGGCCCAATTATATTAAGGGGTCTCTTGGTTGTAGGATGTTCAAAGTCTCTGAAGCTTGCTCTAAATCTCATCTAGATCTTCTTTTTTAATTTATGTTTCATTGTGTATATTAACTGGCCATAGTACAAGTTAACATAGTACTGCTACAGAAGAGAATTTTCTTTTTTCTTTTTTTTTCCAGTAGTGTAAACTCTCTTTATTAAGTTTAGGTATGTCCCTGTATCTCCCTTGTATTTTCAATAGTTTTTAATTTTTTCTTTATTATTATTATTTATTACAATTTATTTGCTTTGCAGTTAAGGGCACTGACTGCTCTGAGGTCCTGAGTTCAATTCCCAGAAGCCATAAGGTGAGTCACAACCATCAATAATGTGATCTGATGCTCTCTTCTGGCATACCGATATACATGCAGAGAGAGCACTCATATACATAAATAAATAAACCTTTAAAAAACAACCAGAAGAGAATTTTCATACAAGCATATAGCATATACAGTGTGCAGCTCCCCTCAAGCCCCCTACTTCCCTTTTCTCATGTCCACCTCTTTCATTAGTCTTCTTTGCCACCTCCCATTTCACTTCTACATTTATAGCATATACTTATACAAAATTGTATATATTGATACGCAATCTAGAAACTAGAAATAGAGAAAATATATGATATTTGTCTTTTTGAGATCAGCTTAATTAGCTTAACATGGTTATCTTGTGCCCTCGACAGGAACTTGAAAGCATAAGTTGGTTCATTCACCAGAACCGTTCCTGTAGCGTAGGGGCTCTGAAAAGGGAGATGGGGTGTATCAGTAAGTAGTCCTGCATCCAACTGTACCCACCACAAAGTGCACATATTCTACAGTCCAGAGTCAAGAGAACAAAATCCACAAATATTTGCGGACTTTCAAGTCTATTAAATGGGAAGATTGGAGGTGGCACTTTGCTGGCCAACTTACTATAATATTTCTCTTCCAAGAAATGTGGAGCTGTTCAGAAACAGGAGGATGCAATTGCTGAAGCTACCTCACCTGGATTCTCTGTTCTCTGTCCTATGTAATGAAAATTGGATGGAGGAACAGACCAGATATCTGCCTACTGACATCTGCTGAATAAGTCTTTCACAGCATGGAACTTGGAAAAATTCACAATATTCAATAACAGACCATCCCAAGCACATCACTTACTGAACAGCAGAGAGGGAATTGCCATTGATGAGTCTACAGAAACAGTTCTCAAGAGTTAGTGTTGTTGCTAGTTCAATACAGAGGCCTCTCAGTATTTCTATCAAGTATCCATGAACTTGATGAACACGTTTCTCCACTTGTTGTAACTCCTTTGATTACCCCCCAAGACACAATGCATGGTTTCTTTACTAATTTTGGTCATTTTCATAGATACCACTCCTTGATAGAGATCTGCCCGGCTACTTGCTTGTCCAACTGTTTCAGAGCCCCGAGATAAAGGCTCATAATGCCTCCCGAGTACAAATCTAAGAATACAAGGCATCAGGGGCCTCCTTCCCTTAGCGGTCCTATGGCCTTGACAGGTCACTCAGCTTGAAATGTTTCCTCATTTAGGGCAATAATACTTCCCACAACTGATTGAGTGCTGTAATTCTTTTTATGAACCAAGACTGGTTCCAATATAACATTAGAACTTTTATCACTCTTACAATGATCCACAAGTTAATTGTTCTAGAGTATCTAGTATATATAATACCTTTGTACAAATTAGAAAGGGACATTTTATTACCCATATTTCAAAATCATTTGGTTAGGGAATTATCTATAAACTGCCAAAAATTCATGAAATAAACATACTAATCTTCTACATCTACAATGTAAATGCTTCTCCTTAGAGACTAGAGTGTGAGCAACCATGTGTGCTAGGTGCCCTTGCAAGGAGTACTAAAGCCATCCTTCTTTCCAACAAGAGAACAAAATAAAATTATTAATCTAAATTAAAATTTTTGTGATTCAGAATCTAGACATGCAACTATGTCCACATAAATACATCATCTTTAGATGCCAAACAACAAACTCCTTCATGGTCTATACTTACTGAGCTCACAAACGGGAGGAGAAGGGTTCCAGTTGCCATCAGCTTCACAGCGGATTAAACTGCTGCCTCTGGGGATGAACCCTTTAACGCAGGCAAACAAAACAGCATCTTTATGCTTATAGGTAGGCCTAAGTCCAGAAATAATTCTTCCGTGTGAAACATTCGGCTGAGAACAGGTGATTTCTATAGAATTATGAAAAAAGACAAGTAATAATTAAAAGATAAAAAGTATGGGGCAAAGGCTCAGTAGGTGGTGCATAGACTGAGACCCTGTGTCAGGCTGGGAGGGGGGTATCTCAAGGTAGGAAATCACTACCAACCTCTAGGGTTGTCCTTTGACCTTCACATACATACTGTGGCACTCATTCACCTGTACATGCACCATAAATGCAGACTCGCACACAACTCCCCCTGTAAGCACACACATACACCCATAAATACAAACATATGTGCACATACAATCATACAAACACGTACACACACCACAAATAAGTTAATATCTGGGGATAAGCTTAGTGGAAAGGTGCCTGCCGAGTGTGCATGTGGCACCCTGGGTGCCACAAACCAACAAATAAATGTGTCTTGGAAAACTTAACAGATAAATAGTATTAAGAATATTATTGAAGATGGAAGACTAGGGGAAGCCTCTGAATAAACCAGTGAAGAAGTCAGAATAAGGAAAGATAGACTTTATTTAGAAATAAAGAAATAGCTTTAGAAATCCACAAAGTAATTGAAAAGGATGCCAGAAAAGAGCAGAGGGAAGAAAAGACCCTTGACATAGAGAAGTAAACTGAACACAGCCTCAGCCTCTCAGCTCTCTATGGAGTAGGGGGAGCAGAAGTCACTCAGAAGGTAAGCCACACACAAAGTTGGGAAGTCTGACTCTCAAGACAAGCCCAGAATCCCCATAAGCCTCACATACAGTTGTGGGTTTTGATGAGACAGGGATTTCTCTGGAAAACAGGCCAGCCATGAAGAGAAGTCTCTTTTGTCACAGGACTATGTGAATTTGGAGGCAGTGGCAGAACAAGCACAATCTTTAAAGAAAATCTATTTCTACAACTGAGCTATTCTGTGGGCCTGAAGTCAAAACCAGCCACAGGCCAAGGAGACTTAGTGTAGCCTGCCACAGCCTCTAGTGAGGAAAGGCTCAGAGAATCAACTATGGGTGACAGGAGGAAGAGTGAGGGGCTCTTCCTACCCCAATTAACACAGCGAAAATAATTCTCTACAGGCATGCCCTGGACATGCCTTCAGTTGATTCTCCCTTTGGTATCACTAACCATCATTGATTAAGATGAAAACTCTGAAGAATCCATAGAACAAAAGAAAGAAGTAAGACAATACTAAAAGCATACAGAACCTATGCAATAGAATTATAGTAGAAAATTCCCCAAATCTAGAGAAAGCTGCCAAATACAAGAGGCATTTAGAATCCAAAATAGGCATGACAAGAGGACTCCCTCCAATACATATCATAGTCAAGATGTAAAAAAAAAAAAAAATGGCCAAAGGGGTAAAAGTAGATAAAGACACTTGCTAGTCAAGCCAACTACTTTCATTCAATCTCAAGGACCCACATGGTGACCAATTTCTCTGATTAAAATGGGCTTTAATATGACAGTTTCTCAGAAAATTGGGACTCAATCTATCTCAAGTTTGAGCTATACCACTCAAAGGATGCTCTATAATACCCCAAAGACACTCAACTATGTTCATAGCAGCTTTATTCATAATAGCCAGAAACTGAAGAATGGATAAAGAAAATGTGGTACATTTATACAATAAAATATTACTCAGCTGTAAAAACAATTACACCATGAAATTTGCAAGCAAACAGATGGAACTGGAAAAAAAAAAGCATCATCCTGAGTGAGGTAATCCATACCCAGAAAGACAAACATGGTATATACTCACTCCTAAGTGGATATTAGCTGTAGAGTAAGACAATAATAGTACAATCCACAGACCCAGAGAGCTAATAAAAATAACTACCTTCAGGTGTGGCTCTAAGGGGAATCCATGGATCTCCCTGGAAAGGCGAACTACAATAGAATTGTAGGTGAACTGGGGGCAGGTGGTATTGGTAATAAGAGGGACCAGGTTGTGGGGAGCAAGGGAGAAAATACTAGGGGAAATGAATAAATTGGGGGCATGTCAGGGCAAGATGGAAACATAGTGCAATGGAAACTCCATGAAATATAAGAGGCTAGGAGCAAAAACTCCTAGTGATGGGGTACATGGAGCCTGGGCCAGCCATCTTCTGCAACCAGACAAGGCCTCAGAGTGAGGGAGTGGGACACCAACCCAGTCACAAAACCTTTGGCCTCCAGTTTTCTGGTCTGTAGACTGTGCTGGGACCACAGCCTAAATGATCATTATCAAAGAGACCAGGGAGACTTCATCCAGCAACTGATGGGAGCAGACACAGACAAACTTTAGGAGGAGCTCAGGGAGCCCTGCAGAGGAGAGGAAGGAAGGATCTGAGGAAACAGAGGGGTGAGGGACATACCATTAGGACAAGGCTCACAGAATCAACTGACTGGGACTCGTGGAAACCCACAGATATCAGCGAGCCTGTAGAAGACCTAGATCTTCTGTCTATATATATGTTATAGCTGAGAAGCATGGTGTTCTTGTGGAAATCCTAACAGTGCATGCAGGAGCTGTCCCTGATTCTTTTGCCTAGTTGTGAAATACTTTCCTACTACTGGGTTGCCTTGTCTAGCCTTGATGTGCCTGGTCTTATTGTACCTTGTAATGCAGTGTTTGCTTGATGTCCCTGGAAAGCCTGGGACATATAAAGAGATAAAGGGGTGTAGATCTAGGGGAGAAGGGAGGTGGGGAGCAGACTGGGAAGAAGAGAGGGAGGTAAAACTGTGGTCAGGATATATGAGAGATATATTATATGAGAGAAGAATAAAAAATTATAAACCAAATTTAAAAACACATTAGAATGATCATCTGCCATGACCAAGTTGGTATCATTCCAAAGATCCAATGTAGTTTCAACATAGGTAAATAGGTAAGGGTAATAATATTCAGCATATAAACTTAAGTACAGAAATCACACGATCATTTCAACTGATACCAATAAAGCCTTCAACAAAGTTCAATCTCTCTGCAGGATAAAATTCCTTAAAAGAGTAGGAGTACAGGGTCCACACTTCAACATTGCAAAGGCCATAAACAAAGTGTAAGGGTAAAAAATTTTAACTTGGCCCTAAACGCCCTTCTTTGTTCCTGGACTGAGAAGTGCAAACAGTCCCTAACCGTCCCCCAGTCACCACACCTGGGCACAGCCAATCACTGACTGCCCCCGTTAGAAAAATACCTTACCCCTAGACCCCTCCTGTTTTGTGGTTTTTGCCTTTATAAACTCTGTGATTCTGCTGCTCAGGGTTCAGCACCACCCCCTTGCATGGGAGCTGTGGGCTTTGGCATGCCGGTTACTAAGTAAAACACCTCTTGCTGTTTGCATCAAACTCTTTCTTTATGGGTTATTGGGGTTTGGCGTCTATCCCGAGGAACAGAGGGTCTCCCCACCTCAGGAGTCCAACAAAAGCATGTATGTGGGGTTCTCTGCAAACACCATGGCAAGCAGAGTGTCTATCCACAGAGGCAAGGAAGAAATTTGGTTCCACATGACTCAGTAGCTGCTGTTGGTTCCAGGCAGTGTATTTCAGGCATATTTAAGCACAGCACAATTTGGGGAAAAGTTTCTTGTGATAAATAACTTAATCCCTTATGCACAACAAAGCTGAAGACATTACTACTTTGAAACTCCACAAAGATGAGTTTTATAGGTTAACTGAGCAAGTAGGCTTAAGGTAAACAATGCTCAGGGCAAGGATCTAGGGGAAGGTAGCACTAGAGATTGACTGACATAAATAAGCTCATGGTAAGAGTCTGAGGAGATCAGTGTGGCCTACCCATGCAGACAGTGCAGAGGCCACCAGGCTATTAACCACATCCATTCCCAGCCTCCTGGTTGGAAAATAGGAGTCTGTTTTAAAGAGACGACCCTGCATTTTGACATTCCTGGTTTTCCTAGTGTTTATCTGTGAGTACAAGGACCTATATGCTTCCTATGCCTGTAGTCAATATCATGCTAACTAGGAAAAAAACAGAGCATTTTCTCTAAAATCTGGAGTGAGACAAAGGTGCCTACTCTTGCTACTGTTATTCAATATAGTAATTGAAGCCCTGGCTAGAGCAATAAAACAAGAATAAGAGACAAAAGAAATACAAGTAGTAAAGGAAGCAGTCAAAGTGTTCCTGTTTGCTGATGGCATGTCCTACAATAAAAAAAAATAATAATAATAATACTTCAAAGACTTCATCCGAAAACTCTTGGCCTAATAAACACTTTCAGTTCAGGAACAGGCTATGAAACAACATACATATGCATTACTAGTTCTAAATGGAAAGTGGTAGTGTTATGTATTGTCATTCCCAGACAAAGGGTAGAATTTCTTTTTCTTTTTTCTACTGAAGAGATTGAAAAAACACATTCATGACACCAAAGTAACTTGGGCTGCTGGGCCCCATACTAAGATGTTGGCATGTTCAGGATGCTCTCCAGGAAAGGTTGTCCATGTGTAGCCAACATCAGAACAGATTATAGATGAATAAGGAGAAACACGTTACCAAATCAATGTGATATGGGTCACTTGACACTCTAATGCATTGAGTATCTCTTAGCCAAGAGTAGGTGCATCTACACACTCAGTCATTTATACTGAAATTATTCTACTTCCCACAATAAAATCACCTTCTTTTTATTTTATGCAAAATGTAAGCGAAACAGCTGAAAGCAGAATACTTCACTATGACTTACTTTCACAGGTAGGGGGGCTTGGGCTCCAAACTCCTGCTGTTTTGTTCACTACAGTGCAGGTAATGGAGGCATTGCCAGAGAGTGTGAAGCTGGGATCACACCTATAGGTGACAGAGGAGCCATATGTGTACAAGTCTTCATATCCACCACTGTGTTTCCCATTGCTGATGTCTGGAGGAGGCCCACACTTGGCAACTGAGAAATTAGCAAAAGAGAAAGAAATGTTCTTGCAAGTGTATGTGGAGGGTACAAGTTCCAGTAAGGACTTACAGAATTGTTCCCTAAGATACTTATATTTATAGCCAGGTCAAAAACATCTTTACTTACTTATACATTCTGGAAGAGGATCACTCCAGGAAACTCCTTTACCTTGGATCTCACAATAACTAGTAGATGAGCCAACTAAGATATATCTAGATAGGAGAAAGTCAAAGATTTTAATGGCATTCCCACTCTAAATTAAATTATATAAAGGTAACTAAGCAGATAGACATTAAAATTTAAAGAATGATGTTTTCTCTGCTAAGGAGGCATAAGGGAGAATTTTTGGGAGAAGAAAGTATAATGATACATATGTTGAAGATGCTATAATGAGACCATTTATTTGTTAAAGATAATTTAAAAGTAAAAATATAGTGACCATATGTACAAAAACATCATAATAAGCCCATTATTCTGTATGCTAACTTTAAAATTTAATTCAATTTTTAAACAGATCATTATACATTGTAGTGGAAGAAATATTTCCTAATTCATTTCAAGCAAAGGTTACAAGTGATCTACATATTTAAATTAATGCACATATTAAAATTGTACCTTACAGAGCAACAAAAAATTGTACCAAATGCTCCTATGAAAACAAGTGATAAGCTCAACGATTAATAGCACTTCCAGAGGACTGGAGCATGGTTCCCAACACCCAGTGGAAGTTCACAATCGCTTGTAACTCTAACTCCAAGAAATCCAACATCTTCTGTTCTTTTCAAACATGCACACATATACACACACACATACTCACACACATGTGCATATTCATGCACAGACAGAGAGATGGAGAGATTAAAAACTAATAAGATCTTTAAAAAAAAGATATCTAAATTCTTTTGTATTCTGTTCAGTGTCCTCTCTACTCCCTTTTAACTCCTCCCTACACCCATCACACACCTTCTCTGCACAGGTCCCTTGTATCTTTTTGTTTTGTGACCCACTAAGTTTAACTAGGTTACATTGCATCTTACATATCAAAGTGTCAGATAAATTTGAAAGCACACTCATGAAAGTGAAGAGGACGGTTATTCTGAAGGCCAGCATAGCTAATCCTGATTATCAAGGGACAACTGGATCATTTATGCCCAATTGTAGGTCATAACTACATTTTTGCAAAGCTATCAGAACACTGTTCAAAACAGCAAAAGACTGGAAATACCCATGAATCCATCCAAAGAATTAAGCCATAGCAAAACCATACAGCAAAATTCTTTGCAGTTGTAAAAGGAAATTAATGAAGAACCTCTCTACACACAAGCATAAGATATCTCCAAGAGACTCGGACAAGATGGCAGCGCCAGGAGGACTCCACTTCTGAGCTGCAGAACAACATTTTTGGTACAGCGACCAAGGGACTGAACTCTGGGCCCTAAAACAACAGCGATCCTGTTTCCCAGGTGAGAGGAAGCCACAAGGTGCGGGAACCAGCCAGTCCATTCCCAGAACACCCAGCCAGAACCCGGAAGAGATCCCCGGTCATGCAGGCAGCCGGTTGCCAGACCAGAATCACATGCCTGTGTGACCTGATCCCCTTCCCAGGCTGAACAGTGGGCACAAAAAACCATTTATTGGAGTCCCAGTCGAGAGAAAAACCCACAGGGAAGGAAGGAAATGGGACTGACCTAGGTCACCCACCCTTCCCAGGGAAAAGATCTCTCAGAACGGCGGGCTCGCACACACCATCTCTGAACTAGCCTCCACCCCGAGCACGGAGATGCACAGAGACCTGCTGTGCCCCCAACTCTCCGTCACAAAAGAACTGTGTACCCCAGAGTATCAGAGTCTGTGGTGCCTGGTTGGGAGAAAACCCCACAGGGAAGGAAGCAAACAGGGACTGAACTAGGGTACCCAGAATCTCCCTGGCAAAGGTCCCCTAGATCGGCAGGCACTCTAGGTCAGCCCAGAGACCTGCTGGATAACCACTTATGCTTCACAGACAGATCTGTGTGACCTAGAGCACCAGACCCTGGGTTTCCCTGTCCCCGAATTGGTGAATTGAGGGGCTGTGGAACCCAAAACAACCATACAAGGAGCCCGGGGAGACAGGGCACAAAACCTGATCTGAGTCTAATAGGATACAGGTCAACTGCAGTGGTCTCCTGGGACTTCTCCTGGGGAGTTGATTCCCTCCCCCCCCCCAGCACTTCCTCCCAACGGATTGACACAGCG
>JAQQSO010007965.1:0-10282 GCA_028658305.1 Pachyuromys duprasi
AACAAGAGCTCCACAAAGACCAAACTGAGCAGGGCACAGGGGTCTTGTATGAGACGGATGTGGACTGGAACCCCCGCACAGATGGGGCCCATGATGACTCAATGTAGGACTGAAGACCCTATTCAGGGAAACAGGAACTGTTTCAGTCATGATCTTGATGGCTGACTCTTTGACCCTCCCCCATACAAGCCGGGGAGTGACAGACTGGCTAGATCCCAGGGGAGGACTTTGCAGCCAGCCCTGAGGAGACAGGATAAGCTGGGGTTGGATGGAAGGGAAGGAGGTCCTCCCCTGTTGTTGGACTTGGAGGGGGCGGGGAAGAGGGAGATGAGGGAGGGAGTGGGAGGGTAGGAGGGAATTGGGGAGGGGGCTACGCCTGGGATTCAAAGTACCTAACCTGTGATTGAGATAAAAATAAATAAATTAAAAAAAATAAAAAATAAACCAGTTAAAGATTCAAAAAAAAATTTATTTCTGTTGTTGTTGAGATCTAGTTTTAGGTCATGGTGGTCTGATAGGATACAAAAATTATTTCGATCTTCTTGTATTTGTTGAGGCTTGCTTTGTGCCCCACTATATGGTCAATTTTGTAGAAAGTTCCATTAGGTGCTGAGAAGAAGTTATACTCTTTTGAGTTTGGGTGAAAAGTTCTGTAGACATCTATTAAGTCCATTTAATTTAGGACCTCTGTGTCATTATTTCCCTATTTAACTTCTGTCTAGGTGCCCTGTCCCTTGGTGAGTGTGCAGTGTTGAATTCTCCTAATGTTAAAGTATTGGGTTTGATGAGTGGTTGAAGCTTTAATAGTGTTTCCTTTACAAATGCAGGTGCTCTAGTATTTGGGGCATAGATGTTCAGCATTGTGATGCCTTCATGTTGGATTTTTCTTTTGATGAGAATGAAGTGCCTCTCCTCAGCTTTTTTGATTAATTTTGGTTGAAAGTCTATTTTATTAGATATTAAGGTAGATATCCCAGCTTGTTTTCTGGGTTCGTTTGCTTGAAAAACAATTTTCCAGCCCTTTACTTTGAGTTAGTGTTTGTCTTTGTTGCCAAAGTGTGTTTATTGAATGCAGTAAATGTTGGATCCTGTTTCTACAACCATTCTGTTAATCTGTGTCTTTTTATTGGAGATTTGAATCCACTGATGTTGATAGATAATAATGCCAAATGAATGTTAGTTCCTTTTATTGTGGAAATGGTGGTGCTACTGTGTTTCAATGCTTCTTTTTTTTTAATTCTTTGTTGTGAAGTTATCTATATCCTGTGTTTTCTTGGGTGTAGTTGTTTTCTTTGATTTGGAGTTTTCCTTCTAGTATCTTCTGAAGGGCTGATTGCTGTGTAGGTATCGTTTAAGTTTAGTCACAGAATATTTTGTTTTTTCCATGTATGTTGATTGCTGGGTATAGTAGTCTGTACTGACATCTGTGGTCTCTTAGAGTCTGCATGACATCTGCCCAGGCCCTTCTGGTTTTCATACTTTCTGTTGAGAATTCAGGTGTGATTCTAATAGGTCTACCTTTTTATGTTATGTGGCCTTTTTTCCCTTGATGCTTTTAATATTTTTTTCTTTGTTCTGTAGATTTACTGTTTTGACTATGATGTGATATGAGGAGTTTCTTTTCTGGTCTAGCCTATTTGGTGTTCTGTAGGTCTCTTGTATGTTAATGGACACCTCATTCTTCAAGTTGTGAGAATTTTCTTCTATGATTTTCTCAAAAATATTTTCTGAATCTTGGAGCATGGAATCTTCTTTTTTGTCCATTCCTATTATTCTTAGATTTCATCTTTCCATGGTATCCATGATTTCTTAGAAGTTTTGTGTTTTGAACTTTTCAGATTTTACTTCTTCTTTGAGAGATGTATCAATTTCTGCAATTGTATCTTCATCGCCTGAGATTCTGTCTTCCATATTTTGTATTTTGTTAGTGATTCTTACCTTTGTGGTTCCTGATCTTTTCTCTAAGTTCTGAAGCTCCAGGCTTTTTGCTGTTTGTGTTTTTTTCATTGATTCTAATTCTTTTTTCATGTCTTGCACCGTTTCCTTCATCTGTTTAAATGTGGATTCCTGTCTTTCCATGATGGCCTCTATTTTTTTTTTATTCATTTCTCCTTTATGTGCCTCTATTTGTGTAGCTACATTTGCCTGTATTTCTTTGAGAGCATTGTTCGTTTCCTTTGCCTCTATATACCTGGCTATTTCTTTGAGAGTTTTGTTCATTTCCTATGTATGTGCCTCTAATAACTGGATAATCATAGCTTTAAAATCATTTTCCTGTGTTTACGATGAATTAGAATATCCTTTGATTTGGGTGAAGACATCATGTCCTCGTTTTTGTTGGATGCCTTCTTATGCTAACCTCTAGGCATCTGCTTATATGTAACCTTTGCTGTTTGTTCCTAGAGTCTGTACTTCAGACTGGGTCCATCTGTCTCTGGTGTCTGGATTATTCTTCAGGAAGATGAGAGAGGTCCACCAGTTTTAGAGTAGATGTTGGTGTTTCAACTGTAACTAAGGAGGGAAATTTGGGGGAGCATGTGTGCAACCTCAGGTTTCTGCATGGAAGTGTGCCTTGAGGGACAGGGTGCTAGAGCTTGTAGATGCCTGGAAGGGTGAGGCTTAAGTTCAAGAAGGGGTGCTAGTGTTGTTTGTGGGTACAATGCTCATGGGCAGGTTGCCCTGAATATCTCACTGGCCAACAGGCCTGTTGTACTGTCCTTCTGATATTCAGATATGTCCGAGCTCCAGGAATTATTTGCATGAACTCCACTGGTAGACCCATAAAACAGGAGCTTCAATGTTGAGAAATCTGTCTCATGGAACCCTATGTCGTCCACAGTGTGGGGTGTGTGGGGGAGGGATCTGCCTGCTAGTATAAATGGATTCTGAATCTAGGACTCTGCAAGCACTCACTTGAAGGCACACTCACTAGCCTGTGGGCCGAATTTGAAAGCCACAGGGCTTATCCTTGTTTTGACTCTCGGATTTGGGCCCACAGGGACAAATGAGATTGCAAGAATCTATCAGCTCAGTGTTCTGCACTTTTTCCCCCCAGGCAGGGAGACCTGTACTTGGGAAGGGAGGCTCCTGCTTGGGTTAGTCACAGTTGCTGACCTGGATAGCCTGTACTGCTGCCTGCTGCAGCTGCCCGCCTGGGAGGCCTATTCAGCTGCCTGGGAGGCCAGTCACTGAATACAGATGCTCCTGCTTGAGGCAACCAGTGTTGCCTCTGCAGGTCAGCACTGTTTGGGGCAAGGGGAAGTGCATGGTGGTTGAATATTCACCCCTTTCAGTCCTGGAGATGACCACAGGTGACCTGGATCCTAATTGTTCCAGCTCACATGTTGTCCCCTCTTGCCCAGGAAGTCTCAATATCAATATTCTGGCTTCAGTTGCTCCTCCACTCACCATTTTTGGAGTTTCAGATCCTGTGCTCCTCAGATATGGTCCGTGCTGTTTGGACCATCTTGGAATCTTTTGCATCTTTACTCTTTAATGAAACACATAGCAAATACTTACCTGTCAGCAGGATTTACTACTGCAGAAATCAAATTGTGGCTCATTGCTTCCCGACTAATCACAAATTAGTATAAGGGAGTAGCAAATGATGTGAACAATGAAGGCTGTTCATTCAGCCTCTGAGTAGCTTGATGTGAATGTTAAGAACTCCTGTTGCACCTTATAGAATGCCTTTTCAACCCAGTTTGCTCAGGCAAAGTGATATGGAAACAGTCTGACATTGCCCCTGAAATGATAAATAAGGCATAAATAAGTTTTCTTTGTCATATCTAGAGACACAAACGTAGTTACTCTTGAGGGAGAGTCCAAATGCAGAGGTTGATGCATTTAAATTTGTTTTCATTCAACCATAGTGAGGCAGCAAAGGAAATGTACTTTCCTCTGACTTTGTCCTTCTTGAGACACACAGGTCTCCAGTTGACCTTCTCCTAGAAACTCTGAGTACTTTTGGACATTATCTTACAAAGCAAGTCAAGCTATGAATGACAAGGTTTACAAAGGCAGCTATGATTTTCATTTTGTTCCAAATCTGAAACAAAATTATCTCAAAGGTTTTCTCCATGTTTTCAGAGTTAATGAAGACTCATGTCATGACCAGATTATGGAAGTTTCTGGAAATGCTTTCTAGCCTCCTAGATGAGGCTTTCTTACCTTCCTCAGCTCTTCTGTATATCCACAAGAAAATACACACTCGCAAGTTATGTGGAGAATCCCACCCACCAAACTTAACTGCAGGCCAAGTCCACTATTCTGACAACCTCTGTTACATTCCTAGGTCAATTGAGATGGAAATAATCTCAGTATAATAACTACAGAACAACTTCTAAAGCCAATTTTATTTCAATTATTTCAAGTTAATATCATCTATAGTCATGCCACAATGCACCCCCTATACATGATCTGTCCCTACAGTGAAGTGTATTTTCTTTTGTTTTGCTTTTTGTTGCTTTTGTTGTTTTGTTTTGTTTTGTTTTTCGAGACAAGGTTTCTGTGTGTAGCCTTGGCTATCCTTTGAACTTGCTTTGTAGACCAGGATGACCTCAAACTCACAGAGATCCACCTGCCTCTCCCTCTCTGAGTACTGGGATTACAGGCATTGGCTACCATGCTTGACTCAGTGAAGTGTATTTACAAGAGTGTCCTCCTAATATGTGTCAATACTTCCTATAAGCATTAGCTTATAGCATAAGCATTAGCTCTCCACATATTCTTCGTAAGGAAAATATGGGATACTACTACCAAAAACTGTGTATGAGAATCATTTTCTATTACAGATTACCCACATGTCAGAGCAAACATTTTATCTACCATCTGCTTGGAAATCTCTGACAGGAATCTGACTAGATAAACATTTTCCTTAGGTCTTACGTCTTTGGGTAGAATCAAACCTCTTATATGGTGTTTTCTCCCCAGGTTTGCACCTAACACAATGTCTATTCCAAAAGCATAATGCAGGAAAACAAACATACAAACAAAAAAACAGCAACTGGGCTGAAGAAACAGTTACACAAAATTACACTGCACTTCTACAAGATAGAGTGTTAATCAAAGTACAGTGTTGCATTATCAGTGACAAGAAAATTTGATCCCAAAACTGGGCTCATCCTTTGTTTCCACTCCTGATTCTTTTTCTTCCCACCTCCCAGGATTTTCCCTTCTGCTGGCTGCTTGGAGCTGCAGTAAATCACATTGTGAAATAAGAGGAGTCTGAATAGCAAAGCATTAAGATTTCACATTCTGCCGCATAACAATGAACTGCCTTATGTTAAAATTCAAGCTTGTTAGTAAGGCTCACAAATATTATCATCTCCTGCCGTGGCAGTTTACTACCCATCCCAGGAAAGTGGTTTTTCCTAGCAGAGCCAACATGAACCATGCCTCATGAGCTGCAGATGGGATCTCTTCATTGTAGTTTTCCGTTTTGCACTGCACGGAGCCCAGTTCATGCTTGGAAACAAATGTATCAGCATCTGTGATAGATCACACAGAGGCATTGTGTTAATCACTCTATAGGAAAAGCGGCTCAAAGGGAAATTTCTTGTGGAGAGCAGAGTTTTTCGTGGCTATTCTAAGCAAAATAACCAGTGCCCAGGTCCAAGCCTGCAGAGCATATCAAGAGAATGTGAGTGAACAGTGCAGTGTCTGCATATGAGAGGGAGGCATGCAGAAGGTGTTTGTTATCAGGTGATCTCCATTAACAATCCATTTATTCAGTAGCCCCAGGTAGTTCCTGCCTCTCCCTGTCCTATGTTTTAATAAAACTCTCAGAGTTCAAAGGTAGGAGTTGGAGTGCACATTGTAAATTTACTAACTAGGAAATATTGAGAAAATGGTGGAAAACTTTTGAGAATGCCAGACAAAACCATCACTGTGTTTGCAAGACATCAATTCCTCCCCTTCTTCTCTTCTTTCCACTTGTTCCCTTCCATCCCCTTCCCTCCTCTCCTCTTCTTAAAAGGAGGGGCTTAGAGCCTTTTGAAAAGCCAGGGAATAAATATAGTGTCCTACTTCTTAAGAAAATGAGAGAAGCAATCCAAGTGAGCATTTCCTTAGCCAGTAAATTATCCATGCTTGGAGTGAAATGGCAAAGAATTTGTTTTCCTTTATTGACATATTAAGCTTCTTGAGCCAATTCCTGTTGTTGATGAGGTCTACTTTTAGGCCGTGGTGGTCTGATAGGATACAAGGGATTATTTTGATCTTCTTGTATCTGTTGAGGCTTGCTTTGTGCCCCACTATATAGTCAATTTTGGAGAGGGTTCCATGAGGTACTGAGAAGAAGGTATACTCTTTTGAGTTTGGGTGAAAAGTTCTGTAGACATCTATTAAGTCCATTTAATTTAGGACTTCTGTAAGTGTCATTATTTCCCTATTTAACTTCTGTCTAGATGCCCTGTCCCTTGGAGAGAGTGGAGTGCTGAAGTATCCCACTATTAAGGTGTTGGGATTGATGCTTTAATAGTGTTTCCTTTACAAATGCAGGTGCTCTAGTATTTTGGGCATAGATGTTCAGCATTGTGATGTCTTCATGGTGGATTTTTCCTTTGATGAGAATGAAATATCCTTCTTTGTCTTTTTTGATTAATTTTGGTTGAAAGTCTATTTTATTATATATTAGGGTGGCTACTCCAGCTTGTTTTCTGTGTCTTTTTTCTTGTAAAGCCTTTTTCTAGCCCTTTAGTCTGAAGTAGTGTTTATTTTTGTTATAGAGGTGTGTTTCTTGGATGCAGCAGAATGTTGGATCCTGTTTACACAACCATTCTAGTAGTCTGTGTCTTTTATTGGAGAGTTGATTCATTGATGTTGATAGATAATAGTGAGCAATGAATGTTAGTTCCCATTACTGGTCAGTTAGTGGTAGTACGGTGTTTCTGTGCTTGTTGTCTTTTAATTTTTTGTTATGAACTTATCTATATCCTATGTTTTCTTGGGTGTAGTTCATTTCGTTGGATTAGAGTTTTCCTTCTAGTATCTTCTGTAGGTTTTGGGCTGCCTCTGTAGATGTTTTAGTTAACTTTTGTCATAGAATATTTTGTTTTCTCCATCTGTGTGCGTTGAAAAGTTTGCTGGTTATAGTAGTCTGGGTTGGCATCTGTGGTCTCTCAGAATCTGCATGATATCTTCCCAGGCTCTTCTGGCAGTCATAGTTTCTGTTGAGAAGTCTGGTGTGATTCTGTTAGGTCTCCCTTTATGTGTTACTTAGCCTTTTCCCTTGCTGCTTTTAATCTTTTTTTCTTTGTTCTGTAGATTTGTTTTGATTATTATGTGACATGAGAAGTTTTTTTTCTTGTCTAGTCTATTCGGTGCTCTGTAGGCCTCTTTTATGTTTATGGACATCTCTTTTTTTACATTGGGAAAATTTCCTTCTATGATTTTCTTGAAAATATTTTCTGGACCATGGAGCCTAGATTCTTCTTTTTCTAATATTCCCATTATTCTTAGGTTTTATCTTTTCCTGGTGTCCTTGGATGTTTTGTCTCAAGACACTTTCTGATTTTGTGTCTTTTTTGAGAGATATAATCCTTTCTTCACTTGTGTCTTCAGGGCCTGAGATTCTCTCCTCCATATCTTGAATTCTGTTGTTGATGCTTACCTCTGTGTTTTCTGATCTCTTCATTAGGTTATCCAACTCCAGGATTTTCTCTCTGTGTGTTTTCTTTATTAATTCTAATTCTGTTTTCATGTCTTGCACCATTTCCTTCATCTGTTTGTATTTGTATTCCTGTCGTCCATGATGGCCTCGGTTTCGTTTCCTGTCTATTTGCCTTTCTGTCGTATATTTCTTTGAGGGATTTGTTCATTTCCTCTTTATGTGCCTCTAATAACTGGATAAGCATAGATTTGAGATCATTTTCATATGTTTCTGATGAATTAAAATATTCGTTCATTTTTGGGGTTGCTGGTGAAGCCATGATATCCTGATTTTTGTTGGGTGTGTTCTTTTTCTGGCCTCTAGCCATCTGCTTAACTGTAACATTAGCTGTTTGTTCATGGAGCCTATACTGCAGGCTGGGTCTGTCTGTCTCTGCAGTTTGCAGAATTCTTTAGGAAGATGAGAAAGGTTTACTGGTTTGAGAGTGGATTTTGGTGTTTCAGCTGTAGCTAAGGGAAGAAGTTCACTGCCATTCAAACATAGTTTTCTAATAGAGGTTTTGACAGGCAAAGTTATCTCTGCAGGTTTCTGGAATAAAAATAGATGTTTTGATATCTAATCCTGGAGTATGTCTTGCAATGTATTTTGGCTGTCGATTCTTTCTCTCGAAGGCCAGAAACCTAAAACACACAGGAATAAGCACATACATATTTTTTCATCCATGTGAAAAACTTGGAAACTAGTGATAGTAGCAACGGGAACAATACTCTATTTTCTTTCTTTCTTTCTTTCTCTCTTTCTCTTTTAAGGTTTAAGGAAAAAGAAAGTTTCCAAAATATCTTTAACTAAGAGGCAGAAAGTGTCCTGCTGTTGGGTAGCGGGTTTCTCTTAGCCATCTCCTTATTACAGGAATATCAGCAAAGTGCTGTGGGCATGGGTTCCATGGTCCCATGTGGGAGGGATGATGAAAATTCTTCAGGACTGACTTGCTTCTAGGAAATGAGGGACAAAGACTATATTTTCAAACACATCTCCTTTCTTCATCCTCTCAATGACTAGAAATCAAAATGTTTGCTTCTTCTGCAGTCACCTCAACAGCAAAACTTTGCCTATAGTCTTTTACTACTATGATGCCATGCTATGTTTCTCTTTGTTTCTATGCCATTCTCATTACCTTCCTTATCTGTTCTCCAGGCTTTTCCCTATTACAATATTCTGTATTACTTGTCTACTCATAGGATTCCATGGAAGATATCCCTAACATGGTATCTTGCAACTTGCATACAAGAAAACCCATAGTGGGTGGGACCTGGAAATGATCATCCAGACTGAGGTATCCCAAAAGCAGAAAGAAGCACATGGTATATACTCACTTATATAGACCTATAAGATAGGATAAACATATTGAAATCTATATACCTAAAGAAGATAAACAAGAAAGAGGACCTGGGGTAAGAGAATTAATCCTCACTTAGAAAGACAAATGGGATGGACATTGGATGTAGGAGAAAACAAGTAGCAGGACAAGAGCCTACCACAGAGGGCCTTGGAAAGACTCTACCTAGCAGTGTATCAAAGCAAATATTAAGGCACACAACCAACCTTTTGGCAGAGTGCAGGGAATCATATGAAAGAAGGGGGAGTTAGTATGACCTAGAGAGGACAGGAGCTCCGCAAGGACCAAATATAGCCGGGCACAGGGGTCTTTTATGAGACTGTTTCTCCAACCAAGGACCATGTATGGATATAATCTAGAACCCCTGTTTGAATGTAGCAGATGGTAGCTCAATATCCAAGTGGGTATCCTAGTAAGGGGAACAGGAACTATTTCGGACATGAACACAATGGCTGGCTCTTCAACCCCCTCGCCCCCCACCCCCCCTGGGAGGAGGAGCAGCCTTGCTAGGCCACAGAAGAGGACATTGCAGCCAGTCCTGAAGAGACCTGATAAGCTAGAGTTAGAAGGAAGGGGAAGAGGACCTCCCCTATCAGTGGACTTGAAAAGGGGAAGGGAAGAGATGAGTGAGGGATGGGGGGATAGAGAGGGAATGCGAGAGGGGGCTACAACTGGGATAAAAAAAAGATGGCTATCATTTCAGAAGTAGTTTGTCAAATCCTGTTTCCTCCACTTGTCTGTAACTTTGATATTGATTACAGATCCCATTTTTTTATATTTGTATAATGAACAAGTGCTGTGTGTTACATCTAGTAGGTGATATTTGATAACCATACATTGAATAAATTTAAAAATAATGTAAAAAAAGAAAACCCATAGTGCTGCTTTTAGTCTTGTTTGTATTTCTATCAACATTTGACATCTACCTTTTAAACATACTATTCTGTCAGTTTCCCTTACATCTGCCTTCTATTAGTTTTAGTTGTCTTATGACTCCTTAAACTTTTTGCAAGATTTGCCTGTAAGTCTGGTCTTTTTTTTTAATTAATTTATTTTTATATCAATCACAGGTTAAGTACTTTGCATCCCAGGCGTAGCCCCCTCCCTCATTCCCTCCCACCCTCCCACTCCCTCCCTCATCTCCCTCCTCCCCGCCCCCTCCAAGTCCACCAACAGGGGAGGACCTCCTCCCCTTCCATCCAACCCCAGCTCATCCTGTCTCCTCAGGGCTGGCTGCAATGTCCTCCCCTGGGATCTAGCCAGTCTGTCACTCC
>JAQQSO010007966.1:0-10281 GCA_028658305.1 Pachyuromys duprasi
ATATTTTCCGGTCCTTGGAGCCTGGAGTCTTCTTTTTCATCTATTCCAATTATTCTTAGCTTTCGTCTTTTGATGGCATCCTTAATTTCTTGGATGTTTTGTGTTTGGGACTTTTCTGATTTTATTTTTTCCTTGAGTGAGGAATCCATTTCAGCCAGCATATCTTCAGCTCCCGAGATTCTCTCTTCCATCTCTTGTATTCTATTGGTGATGCTTACCTTTGTGGTTCCTGATCTTTTCTCTAAGTTCTCCAGTTCCAGGTTCTTCTCCCTTTGTGTCTTCTTTATAGTTTCTAATTCCGTTTTCATGCTTTGTACCGTTTCCTTCAACTGATTGACTGTGTCTCCTATTTTGGTTGTTTCCTCTCTGTTTATCTTTAATTGTTCCTCTATGTGGGCTGTTAAATTCTTCTTCATTTCTTTGAGGGCTTTGTTCATTCCCCCTTTTTGTCTCTCTTTTTGTTTCTCCAATATCTACATAATCATAGCTTTAACATACTTTTCCTGTGTCTCCACTGAATTAAAATCTCCATTGCTTTTGGGTGTTTCTGGTGGGGGCATGGTGTCCTGATTTTTGTTGGGTGAGTTCTTTTGCCGATTTCTGGGCATTTGTTTATATATAATCAAGGAGCTGTTTGTACTTTAAGGCTGAACTTCAGACTGGAACTGTCAATCTCGAGTCAGGAGAATTCTTCAAGAAGATCAGGGTGTTCCAGTGGTTTGTTAGTGTGTGTTGTTGTCTCAGTTGAACTCTGTTGTGGGCTCTGTGTGCCCAGCTTCTTGCTCTGTGCTAGAAGCTGTGAGCAGTGCAGGCTGGTCACCCCTCTGTTCTGGAGGCTTTGCTCCTCACTCTGTGCTAGAGGCTGAGTGTCCCGTTTTGAGATGTCAGCTGGGGGCTCTGCGCTCCACTCTGGGCTTGCTGCTAAAGGCTCTCCCCTGGACTGGAGACTTGGCATCCCTTCTGGGGCAGGGGTTGTGCACCACAGTCTGAGATGATATTTGGGGCACACACAGTGGGTCTGGATTGGTTGCAGGCGTTGCCGAGCAGTGTGCACCCGCTGTATGCAGGCCAATCTGAAATGGTGCCCGAGGCCCTCTCTGTCTGGCCCATGGACACACACACGGACTGAGGTGGTTGCTGGCAGACCTGAGCAGTGTGTGCCCACTGGTCAAGACGGTCCCCTAGGCCCTCTCAGACTGAGGTGGTTCTGGCGGAGGCCATCGGTGTGCGCCCGCTGTATGCCCTCCGGTTGAAGCAGAGCCCGGGTCCCTCTCAGATTGGCCCTTGAAAACACACACACACACACGCACACGCACACGCACGCACGCACGCACACACACACACACGCACGCACACACACACACACACACGGTCTGAGGTGGCCGCCGGCGGACCTGAGCAGTGTGAGCCCGCAGTGTGCAGGTCAGTCAAAACGGTCCCCTAGGCCCTCTCTGTGTGGTCCGTGTACACACACACACACACACACACACACACACACACACACACAGGGACTGAGGTGGTTTCTGGCGGTGGCGATCGGTGTGCACCTGCCGTATGCCTGCCGGTTGAAACAGAACCCGTGTTCTTCTCAGACTGGCCCGTGGACTCACACACGGACTGAGGTGGTTACTGGCGGACCCGAGCAGTGTGAGCCCGCAGTGTGCAGGTCAGTCAAAATGGTACCCGGGTCCTCCTCAGTCTGTCCCAGAGACTGTGTGACCCAGTCTGGTATCGCGGCTGCTGGCGCCCAGCGCAGCTGCTCGCTCAGATCAGAGCTGTGCGTCGCCAGTCACCCGGAGTTTTTTTCTGGGGAATAACTGGGTGTCCCTAGGATTTTCCCACTTGATTTCCTCACCGTAGGAGTTCTGCTCACCTGGCAATCACAAATGCTGGTGTTTTAGATCCCAGAGTTCAGTCTCTTGGTCGCTGCGATGTTTCTGCTGTCCTACACATCAGACACAGTGTCCTCTCGTGGCAGCCATCTTGGAGCTCCCTGGTGCTGTTCTTTCTTAACAGCTGAGTAATAAATAACTTCATTGTGTTAATGTAGCACATTTTCTTTATCTGTTGTTTGGCTGAGGAACATCTAGATTTCTCACCATTATGAACAAAGGTGTTATGCATACAGTTGAGCAAGTGTCCTTGTGGTAGGCTGGTGTTTCCTTTGGGTATTTGCCCGGGAGTGGCATAATTAGGCCTTGAGGTAGAGTGATTCTCAAGTTTTATTTGAGAAACTGCCATATTGATTTCCAGAGTGGCTGTACAAGTTTGCACCCCCACCAACAAAGGAGGAATGTTCCCCTTGCTCCACATCCTCCCCAACATGAGCTGTCACTTTAGTTTTTTATCTTAGTCATTCTGACATGTGTCAGATGGAATCTCAGAGTCATTTTGATTTGCATTTCCTTGATGACTAAGAGTGTTGAACCTTTAAGTTTTTTGTTTGTTTGTTTTTGTTATTTTGCCATCTGAGTTTTTTTTTGTTCTATACTAATTCTCTGGGCTTTCCAGTCTCTGGTTCTTGGACCTTCAGGAAGTGCCAGGCATAGGCCCCCTCTCTTGGCACAGACCTGTACCCCATTTTTAATTAGGTTATTTGGCTTGTTGATATCTAGTTTCTTTAGTTCTTTATATTTTTTGAGTGTTAGCCCTCTGTCAGATGTGGAATTGGTGAAAATCTTTTCCCATTCTGTAGGCTGCCATTTGTCCTATTGATTGTGGTGTCCTTTGCCTTACAGAAGCTTTTCAGTTTCATGAGGCTCCAGGATTAATTTTGATTTTTTGTGCCTTCACTACTGGTGTGTTCTTCAGGTTATTTTTGTGCCGATGCATTCAAGGCTATTCCCTGCTTTCTTTTCTATTGATTTCAGTGTTTCTGGATTTAGCTTGAGGTCTTTGATCTGCTTGGACTTGAGCTTTGTCCAGGCTGGTATATGTGGTTCTATTAGCAGTTTTCTACATGCAAACATCCAGGCAAACCAGCATGATTTATAGAAGATGTTTTTTTTTTTGATTGCATATATATTTTTTTCAAAATTGAAATATCCATAGGTTTGTGGATTTATGTGTGGGTCTTTGATTCTATTCTATTTATGAACCTATGTTTTTATGGCAAGGCTGTGTTGTTTTTATTACTATAGCTCAGTAGTACAACTTGAAATCAGGGATGGTGATACCTTTGAACGTTCTTTTATTGTACAGGATTGTTTTAGCTGTCCTGCTTTTTTGGTTTTGTTTTTAATGAAGTTGAGTACTGTTCTTTCAAGACCTGTAAAGAATTGTGTTGGAATTTGATGAGGATTGCACTGAATCTGTAGTTTGCCTTTGGCAAGGTGGCCATTTTTACTGTGTTAATCCTACTGATCCATGAGCATGAGAGATCTTTCTATCTTCTGATATCTTCTTCATTTTTTTTCTTCAAACAATTGATGTTATTGTCATACAGTTCTTTCACTTGCTTGGTTAGAGTTACCAGAAGATATTTTATATTATTTGTGGCTATTGTAAAGGGTGCTTTTTTCCTTTATTTCTTTCTCATCCTGTTAATTATTTATATCTAGGAGGTCTGCTGAGTATTTTAGTTAATTCTGCATACAGCCACTTAGCTGGTGGCATTTGTCAGCAGTAGGAATTCTCTGATAGAATTTTTGAGGTTGCTTATATATACTGTCACATAATCTGTAGATACATTAGCTTGAGCCTTTCCAATTTGTATCAAATTGTATTAGCTTGTATTAAAGGATCTCCTTTAGATGTCTTATTGCTCTAGCTAAGATTACAAGTACCATATTGAATAGATATGGAGAGAGTGAGCAACCTTGCCTTTTGCCTGATTTTAGTGGAATTGCTTTAAGTTTCTCTCCATTTCATTTGATGTTGGCTATTGGCTTACTGTATATTGCCTTTATTATGTTTAGGTATGTGACTTGTATTCTTTTTAAAAATTAATTAATTTATTTATTACAGTTTATTCACATTGTATCCCAGTTGTAACCCCTTCCCTCGTCCCATCCCAATCCCGCCTTCCCTCCCTCTTCTTTTCCGATGTCCCTTCCCCATTCCAGTGAAAAGGGAGGTCCTCCTCCCCTTCCTTCTGACTCTAGTCTATCAGGTCTCATTAGGACTGGCTGAAATGTCTTCTTCTGTGTCTTGGTAAGGCTGTTCCCCACCTCAGGGGGAGGTGATCAAAGAGCCATCCACTGATTTCATGTCAGAGAAAGTCCCTGTTCCCATTACTAGGGACCCTCTTGGACACTGAGCTTCCATGGGCTACATCTGTGCCCGGGTTCTAGGTTATCTCCATGCATTGTCCTTGTTTGGAGTATCAGTCTCAGAAAAGACCCTGGTGTCCAGATTATTTGCTTTGCTCTCCTTGTGGAGCTCCTGTCCCCTCCAAGTCTTTCTATCTCCCCCTTCTTTCATACGATTCCCTGAACTTCGCCCAAAGTGTGGCTATGAGTCTCAGCATCTGTTTTGATACCCTGCAGGGTAGAGTCTTTCAGAGGCCCTCTGTGGTAGGCTCTTGTCTTGTTCCCTGTTTTCTTCCTCTTCCGGTGTCCATCCCATTTGCATTTCTGAATGAAGATTGAACATCAAGAAGTTTCCTCCTTCTTGATTAGCTTCTTTGGATGTACAGTTTTAGTATGATTATCCTATATTATATGTCTAATACCCACTTATAAATGAGTATATACCATATGTGTCTTTCTGTTTCTGGGGTACCTCATTCAGGATGTCTACCTCCAAGACTTTTATCATGAAGGGGTGTTGAAATTTTTGTCAAAGGCTTTTCAGCATCTAATGAAATGATCATGTGTTTCATTGCTTTCTTTCAGTTTATTTATGTGGTGGATTACACTGTGAGACTTTTGTATGTTGAACCATCTCTACTGCTCTGGGAGGAAGCTTACATGACCATGTGGATAATATTTTTGATGTGTTTTTTGGAATACGTTTGTGAGCATTTTATCGAATATTTCTGCATCAATGTTCATGAGGAAGATTGGTTGGATCTTTTGGGTGTTTTGGGTATCAGGGTGATTGTGGTCTTATACAATGAATTTGGCAATGTTCCTTATATTTCTATTTTATGGAATAATTTAAGGATTATTGGTATTAGCTCTTCTTTGAAAGTCTGGTAAAAATTCTGTGCTAAAATCTTCTGGCCCTGGGCTCTTTTTTTTTTTTTTTTTTTGCTTGGGAGATTTTTAAAGATTGCTTGTATTTTCTTAGAGGTTATAGGTATGTTTATCTGATCTTGATTGAATTTGGTATCTATCATAAAAACTGTCCATTTTAAAGATTTTATGACTTTGTGAAGTACAAGTTTTGAATCATGACTTAATGTTTCTTTTTATTTTCTCAGGGAATTGGTTCATTTTTCTCTTTGTTCAGATTTGCTTTGTGTTCTGACATAACAACTGCTTCATATAAAGCTCCGTGAGCTGCAGAGAAAAATGTGTATTCTGTGGAATGCTCTGTAGATGTCAGTTGTATCCATTTGGTTTTATATGTCATTTAACTCTGATGTTTTTTATTTTGGGGCTAGATGACCTGTCTGTTGGTTAGAGTGGAATATTCAACATTTCAACATGGAATAACAACATGGATCATTATTATCATATTGCTTTTAATATTTGTCTTTACAGATACTGGTACTGGTTCTATGAAATTAAGGGCACCTGTGTTGGGCGCATATATCGTTATAATTATAATTTTCTAATGTTGGATTTTCCTTTAATCAGAAAGAAATGATCTTCTTTATTACTTATGAATAGTTTTGCTCTAAAAACTATTTTGTTGGATCGGCACGATATTTCTGTGTCCAAGTTCCATTTGTTCCAAATTACTTTTCTATCTTCCCCATTGATGATATTTGTCCGTTTTTGGTGGGGACGTGTGCTTCTTTAAGGCAGCAAAGAGAGAACCTGTTTATCTTTTAAAAAATAGTCATTGTCTGCAGAATGGTGGTGCATGCCTTTAATCACAGCATTCGGGAGACAGAGGCATGTGGATAGCTGTGAGTTTGAGGCCAGGCTGGATTACAGAGTGAGTTCTAGGACAGCCAGGCTTACTCAGAGAAACCCTGTCTAAAAACAAGCAAGCAAACAAAGAAAAAATGAATCATTGTCTGTGCCGTTGCTTGCACCACATTGATGTGAATGCCCTGTGCAGCCACCTGTCACCTGTCACCTTTCCTATCTCTTAATTTTCCTTTTCTTTGCTTCCCCGCCTCTACTTCTTAAATTCCTTACTTCTTTTCTCTTTTCTTCAATTTCTATTTTTCCTTTCCACTGTGGTAGAATCTCCCAATGTAGTCTAGCCTGGCCTTGGCCTTGCACTGGCCACACCCTACTTCATCTCCTAGGGGCTAGATTAAAGGTTACATCACTAGTCTTGCCTGGGAACAAAACAACAACAACAAACAAACAAACAAAACCATTTCAGACCTAGGTGCTGCCCAGCAAAGCCTGATAGGTGTAAAACCACCTTCAGCCACAGCCTCCTCTTCCTCCTCATCCTTGTCTGAGTGATACCTTCCATCCGTGTGAGACCTTGAGGGCAAAGACTGATTTATTGAGCTTTGTCCTGAGCACAAATGAGGTCCTGTCAGATAACGTCCATGTGATGGAGTCACCCAGCCCTTTATCAGTGTTGTATTGGACAGTGTGTTCTGAGATGGCCTTCTGGGCTGGAAATTGGGGACAGGGATCAGCATATGCTGATAGGTACAGCAGATGTGGGGAACATAGTTTGGCCTCCTGTGAGAAGTAGGCAATTGGATTGAGTCCTGTCGCCCCAGTTCTGAGTAGAAGTCTGGTAGTGGCCAGGAAGTTCACAGTGTTCACTCAGAGGACAGCTGAGGAAGAGGTACAAAGGAAAAGGTGACAAATGTTCAGCCAGGCTGTTTGATAAGCATGGCTGCTGTGTTCTCACTGACTCAAGCGCCTCTTGGTTAACTTGTCTGTGCCTCAGAGTCCTCATCTAAAATGAAGTAATGATATATGAATCACCAGGCTGGTGATAGCATTAGATGGCCCTTGATAAAGCTTCATAGGATTTGATAAATGGTAAGAACATGTCGTCCCATCCTGTGAAGATTTTTCCACCATAAACAATGGGACAGTTTAATGAAATAAACAAGGGTAAGGGACATGGGCTAATTTAAGCTCCTGGCACTACTTTGGATCTCCAAAGGCACAAACACATGTGGATCTTTCTAACTTTACCATCTCACTTTAAAATAGTCCCTAAGCCAAGCAGCAGCTGCTGTTGGCTTGCTACATGAGCTCACAGGAGATGTAGAGTTGAATCTAGTGTTGAGTCTGCAGGGTGTGGAGACCCTGCCTGGTCTCTGTAGCCCAGAGTGCCCAGGCACCCTGCCTCTGGGGATGGCAAGCATGCTGGAGTAGAAAGGATTAGCTGGTAAGTGCTCTATGGTCACCAGAAGAGGAGCTTAGCCTATCTGTGCAGCCTCAGCAGCAACAACAAAAGAATACTTACTCATTCTTTGAAAGTTTCACACAAGGTTTTGCATTGTTCAAAAACTTTGACCAATCATTTAATATTTGTTGTAGAGGTGGAAGATAAGAGTTGCATGACATTGCATGCAGTTGCTCTCACCAGAGAACTCTGGCTCAGTGGAAGGGGGCATCTGAGTCACTCTGCACTTGCAACAGCATCTTAAATGCTTTCTAATGGAGTCTGGGTAGGATAGTGATGGCTTCCCAGGAAGAAGCAGCTGCCACTGCAGTGGTGAGGAGGAGAGTACTTTTCTCAAGTTTTGGATGTTCACTCCACTTGGAGCCTTCTGCAGCTTGCCAGGTCAGAGAACCTCAACTCGGCACCTCTGCTCACAGTCGCCTCCTCCAAAAGTTGGTTAGTGCCCTTGAAAGCCCCCCAGTCTCACAGTTTTCAGAAATGTGATGTTTGCTTTGGTTTCTGGGTCTCACGAGTCTCCTGCTCCCTTTTGTAGGGAATGCTCCTGTAAAGGAGAAACTGCTCTGCAGTACTCCACCTGTTTCGCTGCCTTTTCTTACATCCTTCCTCAACTTTTCCTTCTTCAAAGTTCCCTGAGCCACAGAGGGGGTGATAGTTGATGTCCACCAAGGGCAATCATTGAGCCACTGTCCTCTGTCACCTGTTGCTTATTCTTAGGAGTGTCTTTGGTGGTTGTTGGTCCTCTGTGGTACACCATCTATTGAAAAGCAAAGGTCGGAAGCTGACAGAGAAACAGTGATCGGACAGCTTTACACACAAATGTTCAGAAGGCAGTTTGATAAGCATATTCAATCTATTGAAGAAAACGGTATCAGAGGCTTCCCCTCTGGGAATGATGATCTCCCCAGACACTTGCTTACAGTACCAGGCATAAACTCCTGTGGACTTGGCTTTATGTGCTCTTGATTTTCCCACAATTAGTCATGCCCCTATTTCAGAAGCAGGTATGCCTTGCCTGGCATTTGGTACTGTACCATGTGGGGACCATACCTGAGCAGGCCTTTTGGTGACATCTCCTCCAGCAGCCCACAAAGCATATTTTGATCACTATGAAAATAGCAGTAAGTTGGCAGCTTCACCTATGCCCCAGTTTTATTTCTCTGTGTGCTGCAACAGACCACACGGTGTCTTTAGCAACAGCTCCCTATCTAGGCCTGGCGTGCCTCCCACAGCAGCTGCAAGAGCTTCATGTTTTATGGAGCCTCGCATGCCTTCCTAGCCGGCAACTTGTAGGGAGTCAACCCATCTCTGGCACCTGGAGTTTTTAATTTAGCCAGATTCTGACCTCTGGGAGTACCCTTTTCACCTCTGCAGGTTGCTTCTTGTTCTTTAACTCTTTAACTATTGTTTTAATGATCTAATAAAAAAATCACCCAGGCTCAGGTGTGATGCAAAGACCCTGCTGTTTGAGGTTGCAGTCCTCCCAGTTCAGATAGTCATTCTGAGACAGGGGTTAGGTGTAGCTCTCTCTCTCCCCAGCAGGGCTTCCTGATCTCTACCTGACCTCACCTGGAGAGTGTCTTCAGACACAGATGCCCTTTACCACATTTGATATATGGCCTTTGACACAGCTCCCTGCTACTTCTCCCCTTCCTTTGCCTATCGGATAATTAGGTACTGTGTTTATGTTTCATATGGTAGGAGCATGCTATTTAGTGCAAATCAAACATCTTTGAAATACTTAGTTCTAACCAATTATGTACACCTATCCTTGGAACCCCCAACCCACTCTTCAAGGGGTATATTGCTTTTGCTCTCTGGAGTTAAAGTTGAACTGTCTCTCTGAAGTGGTTCCCAGCATGGTCATTCTCTGTTGTGCAAGACAGTCTTCCAAGACCTACATCTTGCCTTCTTCTCCTTCTGCCTCTGTGGGCTGATGGCCAACAGCTCTCTAGAGAGTAGGAGAATCACAGATTTGACTGTATGACAGGTGGACCTGTCACTGAACCTGCTTGTATTCATCCCATTTTGGCATGCCAGTTTGTAGAATGATTACCCTTGTGTGAGAGCTGCATGGAGGCTTTGATAGCTATTTTCTTAGATGAAAATGCTTGCAGGAAGCCCGTGATAATGTTGACAGGGGCACATTTGCACCAATCCCTGAACTTCATAGGCTCTCTAAGGTGTACTTAGTAATGTTTCATGTGCCTCATTCTGGTACACTCTGACTGATTTCTCATTCTTCATCCTCATTTCTCTAGATGCTCCTATATGCTATTTAGATGCTTTTCTAAACTTGTAGACCACTAAGAGAATAGCAATCTATCATCTATGAAATGGAGTGTTTTTTTCAAGAGCTGACTTGGGTAATAAAGCATGGTGCTGGGTCTGATAGTGTGAAAATGTTCTGTCGCTCACCTCAGTTGTCGGGCTCTCTCATTCTGAGAAACCTTCATGGGATCTCTGTCCACCTTCTCACCTCTGTGGGCTTGGGGGAACCACTTCAAGCTGTTTGGTTTAGCCTGGGACAAGGAAGAATGGGGTTTGTGTTGCCTTAGAGCAATGGTACCAGCAATGGGCCATCTTATGTCATGTGTTAGTAGAGAAGGCAAGTGTGCCTATGCTCATAAGAGAAAATCCAGCTGACATAATTCCTCAGGAGCTTATTGTGAAGATCCTCATCCCAGTCATCCCATACAGGACTTAATTAACATATGAGCACACTACATCACCACCACTCTAAAGGCCCATGTCTCAACACAGACCCTGGCAGTGGAATTCGAATGTGAGTTTTGGTGGAGGCCAGCACTTCACTCCCAGCAACGTCATCATTCAGTCAGG
>JAQQSO010007967.1:0-10279 GCA_028658305.1 Pachyuromys duprasi
TATCCAACTGGAGACCCTAGTAAGGGGAACAGGGACTATTTCTGTCATGAACTCAATGGCTGGCTCTTTGATCCTCCTCCACACACGCCTGGGAGTCACAGCCTAGCTAGATCCCAGAAGAGGACATTGCAGCCAGCCCTGAAGAGACAAGATAAACTAGGGTCAGATGGAAGGGGAGGAGGTCTTCCCACATTAGTGGACTTGGAGGGGGCCAGGGAGGAGATGAGGGAGGGATGGGGATAGTGGGAGGGAATAAGGGAGGGGGCTACACCTGGGATACAAAGTACCTAATCTGTGATTAATATAAAAATAAATAAATTACATTAAAAAAGAACAATGACTTAAGAAGATGTAATTTTTGTGGCCAGGCATGGTGGTGAATGCCTTCAATCCCAGCATGTAGGTTACAAAGGCAAGCAGATTTCTGACTTTGAGGGCCATCATTTTTACTTAGCAAAGTCTAAGCCAGGCCAGGGCTACACAATGAGACTTCAAAAATGATTGTAAGTATATATACCTTGAATATGTGTGAATAATTTCATAAAACAAACATTATTAAACACAGAAGGACAGATAAAATAACAGTGGGTAATGTCACTCCTCCAGTGTTATAGATCATCTAGATTTAAAAAAACAGTTAAAGAAATTTCAAAGTTAAGCCTTCCCAAGGTCAAATAGAATTTATAAATCTTGACATGATATTTCATCCAATATATGTAGAATATACATCTTTTAGCAGCATATGGAACTTTCTCTAAAATAAAGTTAGATTACAGAAAGTTTTTTAACAAATACAAAAACAAATCTTAAGTGATTTCTGCCATCAGCTAATAATGTAATAATAGCAAGAAATCAATAGCAAGAGAACCTATAGAAATGAAATTAAGCAATAGATTCTTCAGTAATCTTTGGGTTATTGAAGCAATCATAGAGAAATTGAAAAGTCCCTAGAATCAAAGCAGAATGAAAATAAAACTTATCATAACTTTAGGAAAACAGCAAAGGTAGTTCTAAGATAGTTTTTTTAGCTAATCTGAAACTCCAGAAACACTAAAGGTGTAGTTTTATGGTTCTGCTTTTTAGAATTGGTATCACTGTTGGAAAGGAATTCTTTGCCTTTCCAGTCATAAACATGTAATGATTCAACTACTGACTGATACATAGTTTATTTACGTAGTAAATCTGAATTTAATTAATGATGTACCTCAACCAAAAAGTTAACTGTAGACTAAATCACATCATTTATTTATAGAACATATGATTTCATTTTCTCCTCTGAAAAATATTGTTTGTTACAAGGTTTAGAAACTTTCTATAACTTTATATTTTGTACCTTTGTGGAGACCAATAAATTATATCACTTACTCATTTCCATAGCAAGAACAGTTATATTATGCCAAGAGTACTCTTCTCTATCCAGTGGTCTTGCAGTCATTAGAGCACCTGTTGTAATGTCAACGTAGAAAAATCTCCCAGGGTCACTGCTTCTGTCAATGGAGTATCTGCAAAGATATGGATTATGTACCTCATTTTCATTTGGATAAAAGCAAGCATAGCACATGACAGAAATGAGTTCATATATGATGCTAAAGACAATCTTTGAGGCACAGGGGTCTTTTATGAGACTGTTTCTCCAACCAAGGAACATGTATGGATATAACCTAGAACCCCTGCTTAGAAATAGCCCATGGTAGCTCAGTGTCCAACTGGGTACCCTAGTAAGAGGAACAGGGACTATTTCTGTCATGAACTCAATGGCTGGCTCTTCGACAACCCTCCCCACCCCCGAGGGAGGAGCAGCCTTGCTAGACCCCAGAAGAGGACATTGAAGCCAGCCCTGAAGAGACCTGATAAGCTAGGGTCAGATGGAAGGGGAGGAGGACCTCCCCTACCAGTGGACTTGGAAAGGGGCAGGGAGGAGATGAGGGAGGGATGGGGAGAGTGGGAGGGAATAAGGGAGGGGGCTACACCTGGGATACAAAGTACCTAACCTGTGATTAATATAAAAATTAATAAATTAAAAAAATAAAAAAAAACAACCTTTGAGTTGCGAATATGTGCTAATATGTGGGACACTGTGGATTTGTCATGCTTAAGAGAAACAAAAGAACGTTTTTTACTACTTCAACTATTTTAAAAATGGAATAAACTGAGTCCTGACAACCTTATGGCAGTTTTCATTCGCATAAAAATCAATTTATGCTATTTAGAGCTTAAAATTGCTCCAAGAATTTGGGAGCACCCTCAAATCAGCCTTTATTTATAAATGTGTTGAAATTCAAATGCTAATCTGAAACTTGAAACGGAGCAAAGTCATAGTCTTGTGGTTCCGCGTCTTAGAATTGGTATCACAGTCGAGAAGGAAAGCTTTGTTCCAGGCCTTCCCAGTTATATACCTGTGATGATTCAACTCCTGACTGACATAGAATCTACTAGCTGAAGGTTTCCTATACAGGCTGCGTTTAGCAGGATAAACAGGTCTATTTAGGTTGCAGGTTGTAAATAAAACAGAGTTTTGTGTGTTTATGGGGGATAACCTGCTGAAGACTATCATATGGCATTCAAAATTTGTATAGCATTATAAGCAGATGTTCTGTAAAACAAAGACCATTTTTGCTCAGGCCACCAACCTTATTTGTTGTTTCCATCGTGTCTGTCAGTCTGGCCCAATGTGCATTTATGTAGGGAAAGAAGGGCACTTACAGGCACCTGTGCCAGACAGCTTTAAACCTCTGCAAAAGAAGGATTACTTGACTAATTTTGCTGTTCCTCTGTCTTCTGACTCTTTAGTGAACTTGGGTATGAGTAAGATCTGTAATTCTTGTTCAGTCTGATTTGTCAACCTGGCGTATTTACCTGTATTATCTCATCTGCTCTCCACCATGGGAGATGCAGGAAAGCTCATGCATCAGGATTTTTAAAAATAAGGTATTTAGATATTTAGCTATGATTGAGAACCATCATTGAGAATCTCATGTATTCTTTTGTAAAGGTTATCAATTTGTTATTTTTATTGAGAGATTATGTATTTTAGGATATAATGTTTTTTCTCTCTATATATATTCTTGTGGAATTAAAAAACCTGACTAATTAACATACATATCACAGTGGCAAAAGCATTTATAATCCATTTTCCTGCAGCTTTGAAATATACAGTACATAATTATCTAGTTACCATCTGTACAGTAGATTTCTAGATCTTCCTGTCTTACTAGAATTTTGTTTCCCATGGCCCAAAATTTCCTCTCTCACTCTATCAGCCTTACTGGCCCTAACTTATGATAACCATCACATTCTCTCTTTTATCTGTTCAACCTTTTAGATTCTACATTTAAATAAGATCATGAAGCCTTTGCCTTTCTGTGCCTGGTTTAATTCACACAGTATAATGCTCTATAGATTCATTTGTGTTATCGCAAATGACAGAATTTCCTTCTTTCTAAAGGCTGAGTTGTATTCTCTTGTGTATGCATAAAATACCACATTAAAAAAAATTCATTCATCTGTTGATGAGCACTTAAATTGTTTCCATATCTTGACTTTGTGAATAATGTGACAGTTAACATGGAAATGAAGAATCTTCTTTACATACTGATTGTAATTCCTTTGGACCTATACCCAGAAATAAGATGGCTGGATCATGTTATAGGTCTGGTATTTTGAGTAATCACTACACTGTTTTTGAAAAAAAATATTTAAATTTATTTTTAATATAATTTTTTATTTATTACAATTTACTCACTTTGTATCCCACCTGTAGTCCCATCTTCTTTCCTTCCCAATCTTGCTTTCCCTCCCTCATCTTCTCCCATGTCCCTTCCCTAATCCACTGATAGTGGAGGACCTCCTTTCCGTCCATCTGACCCTAGTCTATCAGGTCTCATCAGGACTGTCTTTCATAGTCTTCCTCTGTGGCCTGGTCAGGCTGCTCTCCCCTCAGGGGGAGATGATCAAAGAGCCAGCCTCTGCTCCCCTTATTAGGGAGCTCATTTGGAGACTGAGCTGCCATGGGCTACCTCTGTGCAGGGGGTGGTGGTGGTGTATGTGTCCACGTTATCTCCATGAATGGTCCTTGGTTGGAATATCAGTCTCAGAAAAGAAGCTAAGCAAGAAGACGGACCCTGGGTAAGATGCTCAATCTTCATTCAGAAAGGCAAATGAGATAGACATTGGAAGAAGGTGAAAATAAGGAAAATGACAGCAGCCTACCACAGAGGGCCTCTGAAAGACTCTACCCAGCAGGGTATTAAAGTGGATGCTGAGACTCATAGCCAAACTTTGTGCAGAGTGCAGGGAATCTTATGGGAAAAGTGGGAGATAGAAAGACCTGGAAAGGTCTGGAACTCCACAAGGAGACCAATAGAACCAAAAAATCTGGGCACTACACTGTGTTTTCAAATGGCTGTGCTAACATATCACCACCCACAACCTTGCACCCACAACAAAACTTCCCTCTCCTGAATACCCTTTCTTAATTTTCATCCTTTGGGGAATGGCCATTTTATTGGTGAGACAACATCTCATTCTGACTCATTGTAGCTTTAAGCTGTACTTCCCTGAAGCTTAGTGACACTGAATGCCCCCTCCCATATATTTGCAAGGCTCTTGCGTATATTCCTTTGAAAATTGTCTGTTCAGGTACTATGGCATTTCTGAAAAGAAGATTACTTGTCCTGGCATCAGAATACAATACAAGGCAAAAGTAATCAAAACAGTGTACTGTGGGCATAGCATAGAGACAGTGATCGATGGAATAGGGGTGAGAACCTAAAGGCAAGTGCATATTTGCTGGGAGCACAAAGGTCCTTGTGCCCACACATCTCCGGGGAACCCAGCGATATTAAGTACCCAGGATTGTTCCTTCAAAGGGAGGGACATATAACTTGTTTTTCCAGAAAGCTGGGAATTAGAGGAGGGCGATTAGTAACCTGGTGATCCAGGCCATATCAAGCTCCTACAAACAAAACCAGAGGCGGTTAGTAGTCCAAATGACCTCTACACGGTCTGTATGATGGACCCCGGTCACAGTCTTCCCTGGGCTCTGAAGCTAGCACGGGCAGCCTATCTCTGGAACCCATCTTCTTGGAAGAAATTACATGTACCCTGAGTTGAGTTTCGATATAATCACATTTCCTTGTGCACTGTGGATTGTATCACAACAGGAAATGTTCCTCCAAATTGTACTGTTTTAAATATGCTGTCAGTGAACTGCCTGGCATCAGACTCCCTGAAGTCTTGATCCACGCTCACCAAGTCAATTTGAACTGAGTTTTCATTCTCATCTTTTCCCAGTTTGTTTCTCTGCTTGGACACCTGCAGGGTTCCCCTCACATATATTTATGATTACAATTCATTGGATTTTTGTTAAAGATTAAAAGAGAGCATATTGGGGTGAAAGAACAGTCCTTGGTGACTTGTATTTGGAAAATTGGCAGTCCACATACAAAACAATGCCTACCTGGCCCTCTTTCACAATAATCAAGTGAAGTGGAGAAGTTAAGATCTGAAACTAAATTATGTAATATTACATAGACTATTATATAACCTTCCTCTGAGGCATGATGTCTTGAATATAACTCTAAAGGCATAGAGGCAGAAGGAGAAAAAAATAAACCAATGAAATTGAATCAAACTAAATATTCTGCACGGCAAAGGAAACAATCAGAAGATGAAAGAAAAATACAAAGATTGCAGGGAAAGAATACTGATCTAATTACAAAATACAGAAGTATCCTGTTCTTCAAAGGCCAATGATTGTAACAGCAGGTGTGTGTCTGCACAGTAGTCACCTTGCAGTGCATTTAACATACAGCTTATTTTAATATTCTCATTTCTTTGGAAAGTTACCCTAACCATCAGATACACAAACGGAAGCTTAGGAAAATTGAATCACTTTTAACTAAAATTTAAAATAATCTATGGAGAGTCACAAGTGTTCTTACTGATTGTTCTTAAATACAGGCCAGAGAAATATTGAATTCAAATTTTAATAAAAGTTGACAAAAATTGCAGTTTTTGTCTTAAAGTTGCTGGGATCAATAAACTGATTTTCTTAAGAATTTAATTTGAATTATACGCATATGCGTGTGTATCTTTGTGAGTTTGTGAATAGGATCCTGCCAAGGCTAGGAGAAGACAGTGAATCTTCTGAAGCTGGAAGTAACAGGCAGTTGTGAGCCACATCATGTGAGTGTTGGGAGTCCAACTTGCTTCCTTTTCAAGAGGAGTAAGCATTCTCAGCCACTGAAGTTTCTTTTCCCTGAAACTGTAATTTTGGTAATAATTTCTTCCTAAGTGCAGTGATTTGCATATTGCCTCTTGGTGAGCAGTGAGATGGTTGATTGGATTGCCACGGAAAGAAAATGAAATAGAATGGGGTAGATGCATGCTAAATTATCTCATGTAGTGATGGTAAATATTGATGTAAAGCTTTTTATCTATCTATAGATATACACACATATGAAATGTTTTTCTTCAAATATATACATTTCTTTAGAGATTCAAGGTAGCCACTCAGAGAGTTAGGATTTAAAGAGGAAGCAGATGAGTTTCAGGTATGAATTAAGATGGAATAACTTCTGTAATGATCTCGTAAATATTAGGGAATTTAACAAAGCCAATTAACCTCTCCACCTGAGATCCTATCTAACAAACATTATTTGCCAGACTTGGCTTACTCCATCAAATGTAGTGAGTCACCCATTTAACACCACCATTGGTCAGCATTATTATCGTTTCTGTTTTGCAGATTAGAAAATCTCTAGGTTTAAGAGGTTAAAGTCACATAATCTCAGGTCACACTACAAGGAATAAAATCTAGGCAGTTCAGCTTCAGTGTCTGGCACCTTAGCCACACCTACCAGTGCCTTGTTGACATATGGATTATAGAAGACTGCCCCAAAACACAGCTTTACCTCTTCAAGATGAGACATAATAATGTTTTAAGAAAAACACTCATGTACCTATAGGCTTAATTTAAAACAAGCTGAAGTGTGATTTTTTTTTCTGGGTATACATGTGGTTTAGCCTGAAAAGTTTATCAGCTGCGTTAAGAGTTGAATTTTAAGTTAGGAAACAGAAGTACTGGTTGGCTAATGACAGTATAATTTAGCTTTCAGACACAAGAAAAGCCCCACATTTGGTCCACAGAGCATAAACTGGATGGAAGCTCTCCAGGCTGTAGGTTCATTTCTGGGTGGGAGTAACAGCCCATTAGGAACCGGAAACATACCTTCACCATGGCAAATGTCACAGATGGTATGGGAGATGGAGTGATAGAAATAACTAAGTCACAGAACCTCTGACAGCACTGCCTGGTCGACACAGCAGGAGACTGCCTTAGGGAGCTTCTCTCATCAAGTAGAATCCCCTCTTCAGTTTTGCAAGCTAGGCTACAGTGAGGGAATAATGGCCTTCATTTCTCTGAATGGGGCACTGGTCTAATTTTCTGGGCATAGAAGAACAAATTAAAAGTGCAGATACAGATGGAAAACGAGGAAACTGGGACCTAGTAGTGAATCCTATAGGTGGTTTTCCTGTCTTCAACGTTCTTCCCTTTCATGAGCAGAACATGCAAAGCTGCTTTGGGCAGATAGTACCAGCATTTGTCTGCTTGGGTGAGGACATTCCCTGTCATGTGTATGCTTGCTGTATTCACACACTTAGGTTGGCATAGAAAGGCAAGTTGTTTCCATAACAGCAGACACCACTTTTAGTTGCTAAGTGGCTAAGGGTCCTCCTAACTGAAATTATTTGTTTATTCTTTGAGTATTTATCAGTGATAGAGGGGATCTAAATATTGTAGTTTTCATATGCAAATAATCGAATCTACAGTGTTTGGGACCTTACCAGTGAATAACGACCAGCGCTTATATCTGAGAACATCATCAGCTTTTTAGAAAGCTTGTTCTTTATAGTTTTCCCCCCAATAATGCAGAGTTCTGCCCAGAACAGCAGAACTTTTCTAGCCTCAGTCTATGTGTTCTTGTATTCATCTTGTCTAGGTCATTGGAACAGCCAAGGGCTTCCTTAGAACTCCGCTCATGCTGACGAATGTCTTCAAAGTGCCCACATGAAGTGACATTATCTAAGAGTTCTTCATCTTTTCCATCTCATTTTTGTTGCAGTCATGAGTGAATCTTGAACTACGAGTGCTCCCTAACCCCCTTGCCACTATTAAGATGTTTTGAGATAATAGCTGCAGTACTGAAACCCAGACATACATTGTGAGATGGTGTGTGTGTATGTGTGTGAGGTTGCATTCACTCTCTTTGACTTATTTGTTACTCATCAGTGTGACTTCTAATTAAATCTTATTTCTAGTGATTATCACATAGAGGTAACCAGTCAAAATCTGGAAGATGATATGGAAATATACTATCTAGTCCACATCCTATTTTAGAACTTAGATCTTCTTTTATTTACATTTGTGCTTGTTTTATTTGTGTCTGCCATGAGGCTTTATCTTCTACAATAGTCCCGTATTACCTTCTTTGACATGCAAACTAACTACTCTGTCATAAAATAATAGATATATAATCATCAAAGTCATGGTCACAAAGTACATAGTCATGTTTTTCTGAAAATAGAAATTTATGATACATCTGTTTCATTTTTGTTTTTTATGAGAACATTATGATTTCACTTATGTTGTCTTACAACAAAAAGCTTAAGGTTGAAATGTAAATTTATAAAATTTTTACATTTCAGAAAGATTTGTTGTTTTTTAAAAATTAAAGAACTAAAATTACTTTTAGCCATTTTGATGTTTGAACATGTAATGTGTTTACTAGCTAGTCAGAGGGAGCAGATTTCCCCCTGGTGTAGTTATCCCCTGGAGAAAACTATTCCTGTTAAACTCTAAAAGCACATTTTCATTAAATACAAACGGCACCAGCTGAGGGAAGCAGCCAGGTGACAAAAAGGCATTTGATAAATGGGGGTGCACTTAAAATGTTTTATCTGTACTAAGGCCTCAGATTCATTTTACTGTGTGGCTTTCAACAATTAACGTGACAGATGGCCTCAAACAGCCTTGGAATTCTAATCGGTTGTGACTCTGACTCTAGAGGCTTGGCAGTGGCTGTGGAAGGTTCAGGTGTCAACCTGTCTACCAGCTGTTTCCACTTTGCTTCCAAAGTTGACTCGAAATAGCTAAGGTTGTAAGAGTAATTCTCCAGTCTTGAGGAAAAAACATCTTGGGCAGAATCTTCAACAGCAAAACATACTTTGGAGAGACAGAGATGTAGGACTGTGTGCTGTTTAGAGGACTCTCTGGCCAATCTGTCTGTCCTCAAAGTCACTGACCTGTGCCTGTTTTTTTTTTTTCCTCTCTATAATATAAAGAAATATACTGTATGATAAATATGTTGTATGATATTTTCCTGCTTTGATTGTTTTATTCAGTTTTGAGATCAGAGACTCTGTTTATAACTGCACAGGGTGCTTGCCACTCTATATTGGTGTGGCTCTGGCTGGCCTGGGAATCACGATGTAGATCAGGCCTCACGTGTGAGGTCATCTTTCTTTCCCTGTCTCCCACCCCACCCCAAGTGCTGTGTATGTGCTGTCACAACGTGGTCTTTTCTATTTGTTTTAAACATGAAAATGGTAAAGGCTAATAAAACTTGAAGGAATAAATATATTTACCACCAAGAATGATTTTCAAATTACAAAAATCAGTAGTATGTCTATATACAAGTAATAATAAACTTTCTGATGAAGAAAGAAAGGTAAGTTCCATTCACCACCACCTAAAAGTAACCTAGGAGAAGGTAATGATCTGTATAATGAAAATGGTGAAATAATGAAGAAGGGAACTGAAGCAGGCACTAGAAGATGAAGACACATTCCATACTTGGTTTGGTAGAGTTACTATTGTAAAATGGCCACATCGCAGAGATCTAAAATTCACTGTTATCCCATCAAAATTGTCATTACATTCTTCACAGAGCTAGAAAAATCAACCTTCAAATTCATATGGAAACAAATGTTTATGTCCATAGGTTGGTGCTGCTGTCAGCTTCTGTGGCCACTGTAGAGGTCCCAGTGATGAGATTAAGTTATTTTTGAATATTCAGCTGCAAGAAAGCATCTGCATATATCCTCCAATGCACAGGGAACACTGTGGAGGAGGAGGACATGAATAATTTAAGAGCTGGAAGAAGTGATGGAGTGTTGAGAAATGATGTCCTCTAAGCATAACATGGCTACTGCACGCTTGAGTCATGGCAGCTATGACTACCTGCAGAAGATTGGATCCACCTATATGCCGCCATGG
>JAQQSO010007968.1:0-10279 GCA_028658305.1 Pachyuromys duprasi
CTTGTTTTTGCATCCATTCTGTTAGTCTGTGTCTTTTTATTGGAGAATTGAGTCCACTGATGTTGAGAGAGATTAATGAGCAGTGGCTATTAGATCCTTTGGTTTTGATGTTTGCTGTGGGAGTAAGTTTGTGTGCTTGGTTACTTTTTGTTTTTCTGTAGTGAGATTAATTATTTCCTGTGTTTTCTTCAAAGTGTTTAGTTTTCTTGGGTTGTGCTTTGGCTTCTAGTGTCTTTTGCTGGATTTGTGTGTATGTACTGTTGAAATCTGGTTTTGTGGTTGAATATCTTGTTTTTTCCATCTATGAGGACTGAGAGTTTTGCTGAATATAGTAGCCTGGACTGACATCTGTGTTCTATTAGGTTCTGCATGTTATCTGCCCTGGGCCTTCTGGCTTTCATAGTCTCTGTTGAAAAATCAGGTGTGATTCTGATGGGTTTGCCATTATGTTACTTTGCTTTTTCCCCTTGCACCTTTTAGTATTTTTTCTTTGTTCTGTACACATATTGCTAGGATTATTATGTGACGGGAAGATTTTCTTTTCTGGTCTAACTTATTGGGTGTTCTGTAGGCCTTGTTGTATTCTTATAGGCCTGTCCTTTAAGTTGGGAAAATTTTCTTCAACGATTTTGTTGAAAATATTTTCTTGGCCTTGGAGGTGGGAATCTTCTTTTCCTCTATTCCTATTATTCTTAGGTTTTGTCTTTTTATGTTGTCTTGAATTTCTTGGACGGTCTGTGTCAGTAATTTTTAGATTTAACATTTTCTTTGATGGATACATCGATTTCTTCCATTGTATCTTCCATGTCTGAGATTCTTTCTTCCATCTCTTGTAGTCTATTGGTTATGCTTACCTCTGCAGTTCCTGTCTTCTTCTCTATAATTTCCTCCATTTGTGTTTTCTTATTTTTTCTAATTCTATCTTCAGATCTTGAGCCGTTTTGATGATTTCCTTCCCCTGTCTGGCTGTATTTTCCTGTTTTTCCTTCAATTTCTTCAGCTGTTTTAACAATCCTCTTTCTTTTATTTCTTTCAGTGATTTAAGTATTTCCTCTCTAAAGGCCACAGACTGTTTGGCTGCAACTTCCTGTATTTCTTTACAGATGGTCATAATCTGTTTGTCTTTATCTTCCTCTGTTTCTTTACGGCTGGCCATAATATGTTTAACTCTATCTTCCTCTAGTTCTTTACCCATTTTCTTTGTTTCCTCTACTATCTTCTTCGTAAGCATAGATGTTAGGTCATCTTTTTGAATTTTAATTATGCTGGGGTGTCCAGGGCTGCTTGCCCCTGGATAACTGGGTTCTGGAGATGCCTAGGTGCTCTGTCTTTTGTTGGTTGAGCTTTTACGCTGGCCTCTACCCATTGAACTATCTTAGGTGTTGGGTGTTAGTTTCTGGTGGTTCCTGGAATCCTGTGTGGAGAGAATCCCTTTGACAGGAAGATCATTTTTCCTGAAGGAAGCCTCCTCAGTTTTTTGGGTATGGTCACTGAATGGCCAGTGTTTTTCAGGAATTGCCACAGCTCACCTCAGGCATACAGACCTGAGTGATAACAATGGTCCTTGTTAGTCAAGAGGGCTCTCCTCTTACCTGGAGAAGACCTGGTGTCAGCTGGCCTGTTTCTGTGTTTCTTGCTGTAAATTTAGTGAGCTGCAGCTATTGCCTGGGTGCCCTGTGGTTTGGTCAGTTTTGTGAGGGATAAGTGGTTGCCCCTTGCAGCAGTATCTGGGGGGGTTGATCTTGGGTATCCCAGGCTTCTGTAGGTCTGAGGTTGGAGCTCTGTGCCCCAGTACCTAAGCGATAGTCAGTGGCAGGCGAGCACCGTTCTCATGTGAGCAGCAAGAGGCTAGTTGGTGCACAGCATGTCTCTGGGCTGGCAGCGCATGCACCCACCAGTCGGGGACCTTTTCCAGGAAAATACTGGGCAACTTAAGTTGGTCTCTGTTTGCTTCCTTCCTTGTGGGTTTTTTTTTTATCGTTAAATGTGAATAAAAAACAGAGAATAGCTTGAAATTACTGAGTAGATAGCACCAATCAAAAAGCCATGCCAAACCAAAGAATTATTTAAAGCAAATAATGCAGTTAAAAAAGATATTGACCTAGGAATGACAACAACAAAAGAGCAAAGTTCCTATGGCTCTAAGGTAGAACTAATATAACTCACTAAATTAAAAGTGGAAAAAATGCCATGACAAAGAAACTAGAATTAGGAGTTTTAAAATACTTTTAAAATAGTTCAGACCTTAAACTTACTCAACTCATCCCCAACAGCCTGTTTAACGGCGCTAGGCACTGACCCCAGCTCTTCTTGTACACTAAACAAGCATTATACTAACTGAGCTATATCCCCAGACCTAAAATTTTTTATTTTAAAAGTGATAATCAAGACAGTAATTTTAGAAGCATTGATTATAATTTATGGTTCCTAGAGGGCCTGAATTGCACATGAGAAGAAGAAGAAAAAAATCTCATTTTTGACAGACAAAATAATTACTTACACAGGAAACCACAGATAAGTTATAAGCTATTAGGAAGGATCACAAATATCAGAATGCTGTATTCTGGTCACAAATTCAATTTTTAAAAGTGAATTAGAAAATGTAATGCTAACGCTTGTCATTTCAAAGGGGCAAAGAAATTAAAACGATTATAGTAGCACATTTCAGAAAATGCTCAGCCTCTATATGGAAAATAATAAGGCTGTGTTCAAAGATAAAATGAAGACCAAGCAAGTGAAGTAATTAAATCTGTTCATGGGTGGAGAGACTTGATGTTTGTAAAACATTTCTCCAAAATAGTCTCCCCAAATCATTGTGTTAAAAAATAATTTAATTTTTAATCGAGACTTCTCAAAGAATTTGACAAGTTAGTACCAAAAGCTGTATGAAAAATGCAAAGGTCAATGTTAAGAAAATTTGGGGGAATTATAAGGTAAGAGGATAGGCTTCCAAAATTCTTTTAAAATTCTAATGCTCGAGCACTATGGGTTGTGTAGAAAGACATTTTGGAATACAATAGCATTTGCGACAACAGACCTATGAATTTTATGGTTATTATACTCTATTAATAGTAACTCTTCATATCCAAGACACAGCACAGTTTAACAGAAGAGATATACATGTTAACATGTTACATAACCCCTAATGTAACTCCATTCTACTTAACCTACAGATATAGGTCCCAAGGGAGATTTAAAGTCTAAATGTGAAACAAAGGAACAAAAACAACAACAAAAAGCCCAAAATGCAGGAGAGTTAACCAAGCCTCAGGCAACACACTGATGCTTAAGCCAATAAAGGAATAAAAGATACTTTTATGGCTTCCACATCAAAGACATCTCTTAAAAAATGAATACTGATACAGAAGGGACTGCTGCGTATTCACAGCTTCTGCTCTTGTGGTTTGCATGTCCTGGTCTCCACTGTAGCATTCAGGGTGGTAACTGGGTCATAGGGTTAATCTGTGGATGGTAGAAGGAAATAGGTTACTGGAAATATGCTTTCTCAGGTGGACCTTTCCCAGGTCCTGACCTATATCCCACTCTCTCTGCTTCCTGACTTTCAGGAAGGGAGTAGTTGTGTACTGCCGTTCTCTTCCATCATGACATCTGGACCAATGAAGAGGTGTAAGAACAGAGAAGCTGGTGGTTTACACACCAAAACTGTACCAAATACATCTTTCTGCCCTAAAGTTGTTTCTGCCAGGTATCTTGGTCAGAGTGACACAAATGTAATTAACATACCTATTTATCTGAGAATTTCCAAACAGTATACATTGTTACTCTCATTTTAATTCTTCAGCTATCAAACCAACAATACAACCCTGTTAACAAATTATTACGCCTTCTTTCAATTTTATTGAGAAGTATTTATTCAGCATAGTCTCTATCTAAGGCTTCATGACACATAGTTGGCAATGCATGAGCAAACCTTGTTTCCGCTGCCTTTTTGTTTTTGTGTTGGCAGTTAACATCCTCAGGGACATGCATAATGTTCCAGGAGCTTCCATTTAGCTTTGGAAAGGTTTCAGCAAAGTAGTTTTGATTCCAGATCCCTGAGTTGTTGGAGTTCAGGATGAGGCTTAAGAACATGATGGGATGCTGTCTTGCTTGTATTTGATGGAAGTGTTACTTTCTATCAAATGCCTGGCAGTGTCAAATGCTCACAAAACCAGAAAAAGAACAACACTATCAAAAGACTTAAATGTACGTCCCCATACACACACACACACACACACACACGAGACAGACATACTCTATCACCGTTTGCTGTAATTCTAACCCTTTTGTGGCTACTTCATTTCTTTCTCTCAGTAATATTCCTAATTGAGAGCGTGTTTCAATGGGCAAATTCCCAGCTTGAGTCATCTTTGTTATTCTGGGGGGAAGCAGAAATTTGCCATCCATGTTTAGACAAGTGTGTCTAGCTTAAAAAGTCAAGGGGGTGGGCATAGGAACAAATGTAAACATGTTTATATGTATGTTCATGTGACTGTTTTCATTTACCGTACGTATACATAAATAGTCTCCAGCGCAAAGCAGCACTGTTCAGCTTTCTCCATACCGTAAGCTTTTCCACTGTAATCTTGTTTCCCCCAATAGACCTGGTCCTAATTTGTCTTTTCTTTATCTCAAAATTCCTAGGCTGTCAAGCCAAGTTACTCTTAAAAGGACTCTGGGAATTGCAGTCAAGAAAAAGATATATTAAAGTATCATTATTCAAACATAAAAATTTAATAAAAATGTTAACTAGGTTTCCCTGAGGTGGGGGTGTTTAGGGCTTGCTTTTTGTTGTTGTTTTTAACAGCACAATTACATTGCTTCAGATGGAGGTTGGGTGAAGCATACAGCACTTGCTTTTTGCACAAAATGTGAGTGAAAAAAAGGGGGAAAAATCTCTCAACCATTGTATACACAACTTTTTTTTCTTATGTAATTTTAAACTCTTAATTTTTCACCAGTTTCTAAGGGAAGCTCAATCATGAATGATGGTGGCTTCTTCTTCTTTAATCTGTGACATCTAATCTTTACTTTCGGCTTTGCCAGTCACATCTCACTGTGTCTCATTGCATGTGCCCTGACATAATACATCACGGCCAAGGTGATTCGATATTGTGTGACTTTTTTTTTCCTCAAAAAAAAAAAAGATATTAAGTGGTGGCAGAAGATATGCCTGAAACATGTCAATGTGGGTCCAAGAGGCATTGTTCTTCCCTAATGGCCTGTGCTCTCAGAGTCTGGCTGGAAGAGTTACTACTATCCTTTATATATAAATACCCTTAATCAAATAGTGTCTTCTTAGGTCTAACGTGTACATTCCTGCCATAGGAACGCTACTTGGTTAAGCCTCTTTCCTGTCTGTTTCTAGTCTGTTCAGACACACTCCTCAGCAGGTGTACAGCTCCATGATTCATTGCCTCAGATTTCCTATGGCGCCTACACAACACTCGCTCCGTCTGATAGGGGTTTGTAACCGTTATAACCAGAGAGAAGTAAGCAGAGCTCAGGAGTCTGAGCATCCTGCTCAGAACAGCTTCCCAACGCCTTGATTTGATCACAATAAATGAACAATGAGCTCCTTACATGCTCACCTCGTATGCAAGGAGAAATTATACGAACTCAGTTGAGTTAAATAAGGGAAGCTGCATTTAGAGTGAATCCCCTTAAATGAGCAGGTCAATAACTTGTTCACAGAGACCGGAGCACCTGGCTAATGGGAGAAGAAAGAATTATGCTTGTCACAGAGAAAGAAAGATGCTGTCCTGGTTTAGTGCTAACTAATTACATTCATTACACTGAGACTAACTCCACAAATGGTCGGTTGCACTAGTTAATTCATTAGCAAAACTAAGCAGCAAACCACAAACAACAACTGGGGACAAATGTTACCAATTCCAGTAGAAGGCTAGGAGACAAGATTTTTCTTATACAAGGCCAAGAAAATGACAGTGCCAAGCTACATATGTGACTGTGCATGTCATATTATTTTTTCCAGGATTTCAATGTGAAACACGGGGATATGTGAGTGTCACCATTACTCACAGCAATGCACAGAAAACAAATTGCACAGAGGACATTTCACTGTCCTGGCTTTATAGTAGGACCTTGAACCAAATGTAATATAATTAAATATTACCTGTTTCGTGTATTATATATGAACCATGGTATAATGCCTTGGAATGTTAATATAATTTAGATCCATCCAACCAAGAAAACTGTGGAATGGTTTTGCTTATTGAACAAACCACTTGTGGACTGAGTGAGTCAAAGGCAGTTGAAGCAAACTCTGGTGTGGTATAATTAGAATGCTTCCCATTCGTTGTCTTTATGAGTTCCTGTGCATTTGATATGCATCAGGGTCCTACAAGGGCAGCAGCAACCTCTGCAGAGGAAGCGGGTCATGTTTTGATTGTCATGAGGCTCTGAGAGTCTTTTTCAAATGAATGTTTGGAAGTTTTACTGCTGTTAGTTTTTGCTTTCATGTATTTGTGGAATACAGCTTTTGGCTCTTCTTTTAGGAAAGGGGATTCAGACATGCAACTCTGGAAAAGAAGAGAAAAAGGATCAATGAACTGAAACTAGCCTTTCCCTCCTATTTCCTCATTGAGCAGCATAGCAGGCTAGAATTTCAAAGGGCATTTTTACTTATCTTTTGGATTTTGGAGAAATCACTAATTTTATCCATTACAGAATCTTGCCTAAACATACTGTTCCTGTGGAAAGTTCTTTGAGAAGCCCAAAGATTCATAGATAGAATTAAATATGTATTTTTCAAGAAAGTTTTAGACAAATCACAGGGACTCAAGTCGATTTCCCATGTCCTTCTGCCCCAACACACCTTCATTAGCGAGTCCTCTCTGTCAGAAGCATGTCCCATTAGAATGGCAGATTGCTACAATCAAGCCTACATGGACATGTGATTGCTACACAGAGTATTACAGAGCTTTAAAAAATCACTTTCATAGCATACTATAGTTTTGTGTGTGGCATATTAAACATTAAAATGATGGATTTTATTTCCTCCACATACTCATGTTTTACAGGTTCATACTAATCCCTGGAAACCATTGATATTTCTAAATGACTATAGTTTTGGGCTCTACATGATGCCTTTTCATGGAAATCATACAGTGGGTGTAGCCATTTTATTTTGGCGTCTTTTACTTAGTGATGTACATTTACTTTTTTGCTGTAGCTTTTAAAAGCTTGATAATTTCTTATTAATTTTAAACATTGCCCTATCATCAATGGGTACCAAAGTTTATCTATGCAACCCCTGAAAGATATCTGTGAGACTAAGCCACTTGGGTGATTACAAATAAAGTTACTGTAGATATTTATGTATTCTATGAGCAGAATTTTGAGTAGACATAAAATTATAACTCCTTAGAGTCGATACCAAAGAACTGAACTGATGGATGATGTGGTCAGAATATTTATGAAAGCTATCTTCCAGAATAGGGATACCAGTTTGCACTCCCACTAGTAAAGAGCAAAAGTTTATTTGTCCTTCATTGTCACCACCCTTTAATGATGTCAGAGATGAGGATTCTGCCATTCCAAGGGGTGTCTGATGGTATCTTGTTTTATTTTGCATTCCTGTTAGCTTACAGCACTATGCATCTGTTTTGGTGTTTATTTAACAACTGTGTCTAGTCCTTGGTAAGGTGTGGTAAGGTGTCTTTAAGGGATTTGACCAAGATTAATTTTTGTTTTTTCTTTGTTTGTTTTGTTTTGTTTTGTTTTTGAGACAGCATTTCTCTGTGTAACAACTTTGGGTGTCCTGGAACTCCCTTTGCAAACCACGTGGGCCTTGAATTCACAGAGATCCACTTGTGTCTGCCTCCAAAATATTAGGATCAAAGGTGTGCGCCACCAGGCTCCATTGACTCAGATTTTGATGATTATATCTCTCTCCTCCCCCTTCCTCTCTCTCTCCTCTTATCTCTTTCTCTCTCTGTTGATTTATAAGCTCTTATAGGTAGGACACATTTATTAAATAGCCTAAGCACCTACACACACATTTTGTATATAAGGACAAATTCAAAGGAAAGGTGTTATGACATAGATGAGAAAAAGCCATCGTTAAAAAGGGTTTCAATAATAATTTCTCAGTAGCAAGTTTTTATGGAAAAGTTTTTCTTTTTTTTCTTCTTTTTTAAAATATTTATTCCTTTTGTATACAGTGTTCTGCCTGCATATACACCTGCACTCCAGAAGAGGGCACCAGATCTCATTATAGATGGTTGTAAGCCATCATGTGGTTGCTGGGAACTGAACTCAGAACCTTTGGAAGAACAGCCAATGCTCTTTACCTCTGAGCCATCTCTCCAGTCCAGAAAAGTTTTTCTAACCACTGTTATGAATATAAAACATTAAAAGTAAAAGCACAAAGCATGCATACTTTATTGTTCCACATAATAACGTCAGAATCAATTTACTACAAATAAATTAGCTAAACTTGATGTCTGTGAATTGGGGTGGGCATGTGTTTGCCTTTGTCCTCAATAACTGACAAATTAGCCTTTGCAGCCATGAGGAATCCATGTGATCTGTTTGTTTAGAAATTATGTCATAGATCCTCTATTGATATTTGAAATTAAAGTGCTTTTGAGTACAGGCCCTGGAATTATGCGGAGGATTTTCAGTTTTTGCCTCTTAGAAGATTTTATTTTCAATTCAAAGATTTTATTTTCAATTAGGTTTTGCGGTATGTGTAGCTTGGGGTTTCTTAAGCCTCATTGAATGGCTACATGTAAAACCAATTTTCACTTTGAATATTGCATTGAGAATTCCACTTCGTATTGAAAGCAGGCAATGTGATGGCTATTGCACGTTCAGAAAATACCTACTTCAGATAGAACACCTTAAAGTAGCAAAGTAAAGAGAGAGAGGTCACACAGGACCACATGTTGGAAGAATGCAGATTTACTTCTAATTGTGATCTCTTCTGAAGCAATTATTCTCACCTAATTCCTCCCCAAATGTAGATTGGATTCCATGATCTCTTCCCTTTGTTCAGTAGTCAGTCTGCCAAGAGAACTTAAATACACAATGAACAATTTTCTTTGCTCATGGGTTACTTTTTCATATAAACTGTGAGGAAGGAAAATGATTGTACAGTTGACTGAATAACTGTCTCAGATATTGAAGCCTGTCTCTATTAGGGGACTTTGCATCATCATTCCACTGATGAGTTAAATTAACTTGGCCTTGGCTGGTGGACTGTTAGGTACTGACCTGTACCTGCTGTTGAAATGTAAGAGCTACACAGAGTATACTGCAGAGTATGGGTGTGGGCTTCTCAAGGAAAAGCTACACAACCCAACATTCTGATCATCACTGGATAATTTACATTAGCAATACTTTTTGTAAGGCAATACTGAAAAGCATTTAAACACAAACTCGAGACAAATATGACTAGATTACCTCTTAAGATAAAAAAGCTCAAAGATCCAAGATGGTGGTGCCAGGAAGACGCTGCATCTGAGGAGCAGAACAGCAATGCCGGTATAGCAACTGAGACTGAACTTTGGGGCCTAAAACACCAGTGATCCTGTTTCCCAGGTGAGAGGAAACTCCACAGTGCTAGAATCTGTCCACTCTCAGGTCACCCACCCAAAACCCACAAGAGGTCCAGGCACTTGGTTGCCAAACCAGACACACACCCCAACATAAAGGAGAGGCCTATAAGAATACAAAAGGCCTACAGAACACCCAATAAATTAGACCAGAAAAGAAAATCCTCCCACCACATAATAATCCAAACAGTAAGTATACAGAACAAAGAAAAAATACTGAAAGCCACAAGAGAATAAGGCCAAGTAACATATAATGGCAAACCCATCAGAATCACACCTGATTTTTCAACAGAGACTATGAAAGCCAGAAGGGCCTGGGCAGATATCATGCAGAACCTAATAGAACACAGATGTCAGTCCAGGCTACTATATCCAGCAAAATTCTCAGTCCTCATAGATGGAGAAAACAAGATATTCAACCACAAAACCAGATTTCAACAGTACATACACACAAATCCAGCAAAAGACACTAGAAGCAAAAGCACAACCCAAGAAAACTAAACACTTTGAAGAAAACACAGGAAATAATTAATCTCACTACAGAAAAACAAAAAGTAACCAAGCACACAAACTTACTCCCACAGCAAACATCAAAACCAAAGGATCTAATAGCCACTGCTCATTAATCTCTCTCAACATCAGTGGACTCAATTCTCCAATAAAAAGACACAGACTAACAGAATGGATGCAAAAACAAG